>SNQJ01S0198676.1:0-17154 GCA_010110895.2 Picea sitchensis
ATTTCTGATAAGTGTTTTACATCTTGCATCTTGAAATGTATATTCTGACATTTATGATCATAGTCTGTGCAATTATAAATGGTTTCAGTATAAGACTATATGTGTGGTGTTTTGACTAGAAATGGTGGTTGCATGCTTATAATGGAAAGACTACATATGGATTATGTTTTATAAATCGCTATATATATGTATACCGATCTAATTCAGACTTCAAGTCTGTTCTCGGGAAATCTATACCCTTATCCGTCTCAGGTAATACCCTGGATATATCTCCCCATAGAGACACCCTTCTTGGAAAGCTAACCAAGAACTTGAAAAATGATTTGAAGGCGCAAGTCTTAGTAATCCTGCACGAGGAAGAATGGTCCTCTTAAAATCCCGATATGACCAGGACCATCAGATCAGGGGAGGCTTATAGCCGTTGATCTCCCTTTGGAGGGGACTTCGGGGATTTCGAAGTTTTGGGGATTTGAAAGGGAGAGGAAGAGACATCGCATCGCGATTCCGTGAATCGCAAAAAGCCAGTAAGTGCCTTGTCAATTTAGCACGTGGTCACGGAACAGGGTCACGTGGACAAGACCCAAGCGGGGAGCTTGTCACTCGCCAACCCTTTCGGGGTTCGACATTTCGACATTTCGGGGTTTGCAGAGTCGGAAGACTCGACTCGCTTATATCGCCGAGTCGCGAAATGTGAAAAGGCGCCTAGTTGTTTGGCCTGTGATCATAATCAATGATCACATGGAGGTGGAAAAAGGGAAGAGCTAGTCTGCGCTAAGCCCCATAGGACTTTGGGGATTATGCCGTAGTGGGTGTGTTACATATATGATGCTAATTTTTTTTTAATCTACTTTCTTTTATTTTGAGGATGATACAAAGTTGGTCAACAACAAAGCTCAAAGTCATTACAATAATATTTTCATAAGATTTCAACATATCACTTGTGGAAATTGAGTTCAATATGTCACTTGTGAGAATTTAATTTGGGTGAGGAGGACTTAATATTAATTATTTAACAATAACCTTAACAACATTGATAAATTCATATTTTAACATTAAGATATAAATCTTAAAATTAAAATTGTGATGAAACCATTTAAATTTAAAAATTAAGATTTTAAAATTCTAGTATTTATATTGAACAACTTGACTTGCTATTACAATTATCATTGTGTTGGGCTTGCCCTTGAAAATAGTTAGTTGGAAACATTTCAAGAATGAGTTATTTAGAAATATTTCAACAAATGATGTGGAAGTGGGTTTATGATTTTTTTTTAATTTGAAACAATGATTTTATGTGTTTATTATTTTATTTTATTTTATTTGGAGGGTAAAGGTGTTACAAAGTGATATTTAAATTTAAATTTGGATAGGTGAAAATTGATTATTTTTTTTGGTCACTGTTACATAATTAATTATTATTATTTTTTTTAATTTGAATAAATGAATATAATCTCATATAATTTTACTAAGAGATGTTTTCCTTATAAAAAAATATGACATTTTTAGAGAATTTATTAAAAATATAATAAAAAAATAATGACATTTTAGAGAAAATTTATTAAAAATATTAATTTTTATTAATAAAAATTAATGTTGATGTGATGAAATTTTTTTTGTTTTATATTTTCACTATTTAAGTTTTTTAAATTTTAATGGAGTAGTTAAGATTTGATCTTTAACTATTTAATTTTTATTATTGTATTTAGCTTTTAGTTTTTAAGATTTTGTTGAGATTTTTTTAGTTTATGGAATTAATCATTTTTAGATAAAAAAGCTATATAAATTTATGTTTACTTGATCCAAGAGGATTTCGGTGGCCACCCATTTTCTCCAACTAGTTCAAAACATTTTTTGGCARCTTATTATTTTTAGTAGTTTTTCGGATCTTGAACTTTCATGGACATTTTGAAGGTTTAAACGACGTTTTTTTCGCGATTAGGAACCTCAATCATAGTTGAAGGTTTTGATTGAGCCCCCTAAATGAAACTCCTCATCAATACCTTTCCAACGAGCTATCATGCACCCTAAATGGAGATCGTATGCAAAAGTTACGACCCCAAGAAATTGATGTACTAATTTACCCCAACGAGACTTTTGACGCTTCATCTCCTAGGGTTAGGTTTTTGGATGTCTAGGGTTTTGGCATTCATGTTCATTGTAAAAGGGCCTTTAGAGCCTCATTGTAATCATATTCTTACGAATAAGTGTAGTCGTCGCATCTCTTCTAAGAGATAAGATGCCACCATTCTATCAAGCTTGTTTTCAGTTTGCATTTTACAGTTTTTAGCATATTTTGTAAATGTGAATGAAACTGCATAGATAAGATCTAGCTAGAAAAAATACATACACAGTTTGCAAAGAAATGAGAAAAGACAAAAATATGAGAAATAATGGAAGAATTCTAATTAACAAAATGAATGAATGATAATTTACACATGATATACTTTGTATAAATCAACTAATGCGCATTGGAGGAGAAGCCAATGTGCCATAATGGCGGTCTAGAGTGACCTGGACACACACTGAAAGTTACGGGAGTAAACTACCAACTAGTATAGTCTCTCAATCAGTTACAGAAGTTAACTGCCACCTAGTTTGAGTTAACTAGTCTCTCAGTATTCAGTTAACTGACTGAAACAGAGTGAAGTGAGGAGGAGATCAGGGAATCATGAGTAATGTGTTAGTCTGGAGATAATCCCAAGGACAATGCACATTAGCTAGTGATGATCCAAATCCTACATGGTGATGATCCTAATGTGGCATTTAGACTCCACTCAATTGATCAAACTGAAGAGAATATTCTCCTATAATGTAGGAAAAATAATATTCTCCCTAAACTATAGGAGACTGAATAATGACTAATAAACATAGGGAAAAACTTAGGAAAAAGAAGTCTTAGGTGTGTGTGAAGTATCTCCAACACCCCCCCTAAACATCACTATGGTGAAAATAAAGAATGGGTCTCGAAAATGAGACCATGTTAGGTACCCAAATGAAAAAGATACACTGAAATAAACGATGAAAGAGGGAAAACCTCATGGGAAACCCTTTGCTCAAAGTACAATGTATGTAAAAATAAGAACTGACAGTTGCTAGGAAACCATTTCCTTCACTCCAAAACAATTGTGCATAGAATGAAACTTCTTCTCAGTGAAGGACTTGGTGAAGATGTTTGTAGTATGTTCAGCTGAAGGACATAATTGCAGGTTGATGATCTCCTCATGTACTAAGTCCCAGATTTAGTGCACGTGGATATCGATGTGCTTCGTCCGTTGCCTCCGAATTGAATCTCTGCAGAACTTCATAGTACTTTGGTTGTCACACCAGATGACGATCGACCGATGCAACTAAATTCCCAACTCAGTGAGAAAATTTTGTAGCCACATAGCTTGAATGGTTATATTAACTACCCCTCAGTACTCTGCCTCAGCTGAAGATAGAGAAATAACATCTTGCTTCTTACTCGAACAACAGATAGGCTCGAAACCAAGAATGAGTGAGTAACCAGATGTGGAATTGTGATCAATGTTATCTCCATCCCAGTCAGAATCAGTGTAGATGATGAGGTCCATTGTAGAGTATGTTGCATAGTGAATCCCAAAGGTGATGGTGCCTTGTACGTATCGAATGATACACTTTACATCCTTCCAATGTAGCTCATGCAACTCTTGCATGAACTTGGGGACTGCTCCAACTGCATAGGAGAGGTTTGGTCTGGAGTGTGTGACATACAACAAGCTCCCAAATCGATGTCTGTACAATGTTTTTTTGTACAATGTTTTTTCCACCAGTGGAGTGTCCCTGCCATCATCAAGTATGAATCCTGATAGGAAATGATTTGGGGATGACTTGCAGTCTATCATGTGAAATATCTCAAGGAGATTTCGTGCATACTTGGCTTGAGGCAGTTTGATGCTTGATACATCCTGATTGATCTTGAGTCCAAGGAAGAAATGTAGCAGACCCATGTCTGTCATGAGAAACCCATCATGCAAAATCCTCTTGACTACAATAATCACCGAAGTCGAGCAACTGATGATCAACAAATCATCAAAATACATAACTAGGAGTAGAAGTGAATCAGTCATCCCGAGCATGTAAACGTTCGGGTTTGACTTACAATGTACAAATTTTTGTGACATCAGGTAGGAGTCCATCTTGGCATACCATGCCCTCTAGGCCTCCTTGAGGCCATAAAGGGATTTCTTCTGTCAACGAACCAAAGATGAATCCTGCACAAATTCCTGGGGATGCTCCATATAGATCTCCTCAGAGAGATCACCATGAAGAAATTCATTATTCACGTCCATCTGATGGAATCCACATCCCTTGGTTGCCGCAATGGAAAGTGTCAAACGTATGGAATCCATATTCACTACTGAAGTGAAGGTATCATCATAGTCAATCTCATGCACCTACTAAAATCCTTTGGAAACTAGCATGGATTTGTATCTACTAACTTGTCCATCCGCTGTGCTCTTGGTCCTGTAGACCCATCTGCACCTGACAAGTTTCCTTCTTGAAGGAAGGGGAACCAGATCCTGTAACACCCCAAGGTCGAGCCCTTGCTGAATTGTAATTATGTTTATAGGCTGGTGAGCCAATTGTTTATAAGTTGAAGACTTCTATGTTTATTAGGCTAGAGAGCCTAATGCTTAAGGCCATTAGCCTGATTTTTGTATATGTAAATGCACATATCATTAATAAAATTACACTATTGCATGTATACCAACCATGAAGGAAGAGTATGGGGGACTAAGCTCCACTAGGTAGGGTACGGGAGGGGGATAAGTGTCTAGGCCTAGGGGCTAAGCTAGAGGGCTTACCTCTAAGGGAATAATGTTTTATTATTATTTCTTGAAGGCTAAGGTGGACATGATAAGTGTTGTCCTAAGTTCTTGGGAAAGGAAACAAGTGCTAAGTGGAACTCATGCGGCTTCAGGAAGACATGTGTCAACCTGGGCACATGCAATTTATAGATGGGAAAGCCAGATCGTTGGGGGTTCACTTCCCATTATGACATTTCTCCCCATCCTTGCGTCAGGATGAGTCTCGAGTTTCCTCACGACCCTTACGATTCTCTGGAAGTCTGTCATCCTTCCCAATTCATCCAGGGATTCATGATCGCACATGTACCTTGCCTAAGTCATGTTGTGATTTAACAGTTTGATGTTGTTGCCATCACCTGAGCTATACCGAGCCTTGATGTTGTCATCACCCTTACTAAAGTTGACTTAGAAGATGGAATGAAGAACCAGGTTGTCAGGAATGTGGTTTGAAGAGGCGGGTTGTCAGGCCCATGGATTGAAGAAACATGTTGTTAGGCCTGCAAGAAACTCTCTCCAGGTGAGAGAGGTTGTTGGGGAAGTGATTTTTCCAGAGGGACCCAAAATACAGCTATAGTGCTCAAATAATTCATGCTCGGTCTGTTGTTGAAGCCCTGAAAAGGAAGTGGGGAAACTGAAGGACTATTGAGTAGAGAAGGGGCACACTTCCTAAGGTGGGACAGACATGTGGGGAATGAGAGGTAGTAGGCTGTTAGTGTGAGCTGGCCCTGGGAGATAATCCTTCCTGTTGACCTGTGCGACTTTCCTATTGCCCTTTCCAAGCCTAGGAATCCCTTGCCCGGTGGAGTTTAGTCCTAGCTCGGGGGTAACCCACTGCTGAGCGTGATGAGCAGCGTGGTCTAAGGCTGTGAGGTTCATGGAAGGTCTTCACACAGTTTGGTGGTCATCTATTGAAATATAAGTGCCAAATATCTGTTAATTGTATATTGTGTAATTATACATGTGTTATAACTTGATGAATAATGCCTGGATATATCAACTATGCTATGTGTGTAGGCTTACTGTTATTTCCGCATTGATCTGTTTATGGTTAGAATATGTTGTCTGTATGCATATATTCTCAATATGTTTTAATGATTATTTCCGCATGAACAAGTGGCATGAATAGAATGTTGTAACTGTTAATTGTGTTAGATATGCATGCATATAAATTTACAAAATGGTATCAGAGAATAAATGTTATTCGGTGGCATGGTCTGGCCTGTTAGGTTGATGGTCGGGGATGTCACGATTTGATATCAGAACTAAGTGAAACATCCAAGGAGTGGCGTTTCCCAGCCTGTTGGTGGTTGGGGACTTTACAAAATGGTATCAGAGCCATGGTTTCAACACTAATCCTGGATGGGCCATGTTAGTGGAAGATGAATCAAAATTTTCGGAAAAGAATTGTTGTCGAAATGGACAAAAATCAAGTTCAAAGCCCATGGTTTCTACTCGGAACCTGGATGGGCCATGAACGAGAAAAAATTGGCGTAGAAATTCCAGAGAATTTTGAGGTACAAAGTGCTAGAAGGGTGTTGAAAGAATACTTGGATAGTGTTCGGAAACACAGGAGGTGTAACAAGTTTAAGAAATGGCCACAGAGAAAGAAATCACAACATTCGTGGTGTTGGGCTGTTAGATTTGGGCAAGAGAAAGATAAGCCTTTAGATCAACGAAGATTAAGTCACGACCATCAGATCTCATTAAAGGGAGAGTGACGATGGGGAACCATTGCAGAAATCACAAAGTAAATTAAAGTGAGAGTAAGTTGAGACTTTGCAATCCCTCAGGATCGTTTATCTTTCTAGATCAACAAATCAACGGTGGATATCGATCCCACTATGAGCAAGCATCTTCGCATTGCGGAAATCAGGAAGGAAATTAAAGCGAGAGTAAGCTGAGACTCCGCAGTCCCTCAGGATTGTTGATCTTTCTATATCAAACTATCAACGGTGGATATCGATCCTACTACGGGCGAGCATCTTTGCATTGTAGAGATCATAAACGAAATTAAAGCGTGAGCAAGTTGAGTTTCCGCAATCACTCCTGGACGTTGATCTTCACTGTTCCTTAAAGCACGACTGGAGATCTTTCAAAGTGAGATAAGCACCCAAATGTTAAGTCAAGGTCATAGCTATCGGTCATCTATAGAGAAGACAGAGCGAACTTTGTGTATTTCGTGTCCGTCGATCCAAGAAAGGAACACATGTCGACAAGTTAGCTTGTTTGAGAATACGAAATTCAGGAGAAATGGAGGGTGTTGATGCACAAAATCCTGAAGTCCCGAAGTCTAGAGTTAATGTGGACTGTTCATCGCAAGAGACACGTGTCAGAAGATCAGCTTGTTCGGGAGTTCGACGTTCGAGAGAAACGGGGTATGCTAAGGTGAAATCTCCAGAAGCTCGAAGTCCCGGAGTGACATGGCCTGCTGACGTCACTAGGGATGACATGGACACATGGGATGTGTGCCACATGTTAGTGAGTTAAGAACATTGGTAAGATGGAAATGCATTTAGAATGTGACATAGGTCACCTTCCTGATTGGACCACGTGTTGGCTTCGTGTGTCCTGCCAAGTGACGCTCTTGGTGGTGGCACAAGGTAGTTAAGAGTGACAAATAAGTTAGCTAGATCGAGCCTGCATTAACTTTGCTCACGATCTATCAAGATCGAGGGCCAGGAGGCATTGTGGAGATTGAAGTTGCACGAAAGATAATTTTACAATGCGGTCCCATAATCCAAACCACAGTTTCCCATAAGGGGTACGTGTCCGTGTGGGGACAATTGCGGAACGATCAGTGGGTTACTCAAAAACCACCAACCCATGTCCCCACAATTTGAAAAGTACTAAAGTTGATGCGACATTTTTGACAATTATTAGTTCGAGCACAGAGACCGTGGGCCCCAGTGGTCGCGTGGTGCCAGATCGTGAAGTCTGGAGACTTGACACTTCAGAATAAATGGTGCATGAAGGAATGTGGATCGTAGATCCATCATTTTTCACACGTTCTATAGTTTGTTTTTCTGTGATGTCACGACGTGAGGAAACAGGGAAACCTCCAAAGCCTAGAGCTCAAAGTTTCAAGGCTTTGGATAAACACCCAAATCATAAGCGTTGGGTCACAACCATGGTCCCATGGGAACCAAGGGCTGAAGAAAAGGGGCTAGAACCCGGAATTTGTTGCAAAATAGAGCGAGGCTTAGAGATAGAAGCCTGAGGGGTTCTTGACCGACCAAGACCCACAAAAACTGGAATCTGATATTGTTTTTGTTGAATCAGATTGGTTTATTCTGGAAAATTATTAACGTCTATTAGCCTGACAAAATTTTGGTTGACTGCACATTTTTTAGAGTAACGATTGTCAGAACTGAACCGATTTGTCGCATAGTGCAAAGAAATGGGGAAGGCACATGGTGCTTATAGTTTGGAAAATGAAGTTAGAGGAATGTATGTCCATTTAGGCTGGTGAGCCAAGTGTTTATAAGCTGAAGAATTCTATGTTTATTAGGCCATAGAGCCTAGATGCTTAAGGCCATGAGCCTGATTTTTGTATATGTAAATGCAATATCATTAATAAAATCACACTGCTGCGTGTAGACTGACCACGAAGAAAGAATATGGGGGACTAAGCTCCACTAGGTAGGGTAAGGGAGGGGGATAAGTGTCTAGGCCTAGGGGCTAAGCTAGAGGGTTACCTCTAAGGGAATAATATTTTATTATTGTTTCCTAAAGGCTAAGGTGGACATGATAAGTGTTGTCCTAAGTTCATGGGAAAGGGAACGAGTGAAAAGTGGAACTCATGCGGCTTCATGAAGACATGTGTCAACCTGGGTGCATGCAGTTTATAGATGGGAAAGACTGCTCATTTGGGGTTTGCTTCCCATTCTGGAGTTTCTCCCCATCCTTGTGGCGGGACGAGTCTCGAGTTTCCTCATGACCCTTACGATTCTCTGGAAGTCTGTCACCCTTCCTGATTCATCCAGGGATTCATGCTCACACTTGTACCTTGTGTGAGTTGTGTTGTGACTTAACGGTTTGTTGTTGCTGCCATCACCTGAGCTATACCGAGCCTTGATGCTTCCATCACCCTTACTGGACTTGACTTAGAAGCTGGACTGAAGAAGTAGGTTTCCAGGCCTGTGGTTTGAAGAGGCGGGTTGTCAGGCCCGTGGATTGAAGAAGTAGGTTGCCATGCATGCAAGAAACTCTCTCCAGGTGAGAGAGGTTGTTGGGGAAGTGATTTTTCCATAGGGAGACCAAATACAACTATAGTGCTAAGAGAATTCTTGTTCGATCTATTGTTGAAGCCCTAGAAGGGAAGTGGGGCAGCCGAAGGATTGTTGAACAGAGAAGGGGAACACTTCCTGGGGTGGGAAAAACATGTGGGGAATGAGAGGCTATAGGCTATTAGTGTGAGATGACCCTAGGAAATAATCCTTCCTGTTGACCTATGTGACTTTCCTGTTTCCCTTGTCAAGCCTAGGAATCCCTTGCCCAATGGATTTTAGTCCCAGCTCGAGGGTGAGCCACTACTGAGCGTGATGAACAACATGGTCTAAGGCTGGGAGGTTCGTGGAAGGTATGAAAGCAGTTTGGTGGTCATCTATTGAAATATAAGTTCCAAATCTATGTTAATTGTATATTTTGTAATTGTACATGTGTTATAACTTGATGAGTAATGCCTGGATATATCAACTATGTTGTGTGTGTAGGATTACTGTTATTTCCGCATTCATGATATGGATTTTATGAGAAGAACGAAATGAATACAGATTATTAAAATATGCTTAACAAATAATAATAGAGATACAGTAAAACTGGTTTTCTATTCAATAAGGAAATAAGCTGAAACTGTAAAATCCAATGGAAAACAAGCTTGCTAGAATGGCGACGGCTTATCTCTGAGAAGAGATGTGACGGTTGTGCTCATTCGCAAGAAGATGATTACAATGAGGCTCTAAAGGAATTTTTACATTAAATAGGAATTTCAAAAACCCTATACATCCAAAAACCTAACCCTAGGATATGAAGCTCCAAAAGTCATGTGGGCCCTGTTTGGGTAAGTTAGTACATTAACTTCTCGGGGTCGTAACTTTTGCATACAATATCTGTTTTAGGTGCATGATAGCCCGCTGGAAAGACATCGTCGAGGAGATTCATTTTGGGGTATAAATCAAGGCCTTTGGCTATCATTTAGAAGCTTGATCCAGGAAAACCTTCATTTAGGCCCTTAAAATGGCCCGGAAGTTAGAAACTGCTAAAAATAGTAAATTGCCAAAAATGCCGGAAAATTGTTTTGAGCGAGTTGGAAAGGTGGGTGGCCACCGATATCCACTTGGTTCAATACTCCCTCCTTAGGAATAAATTTTATCCATTGCGTTGAGTTCCCCCATCAAATGAGGAAATTTCTGTTGAATTTGGCCCTGGGTGAGCCACTTGCCTTGGTGCAGAAGCTGCCCTGCTTTGTGTTATGAACATAAATATACATATAAAATAGATATTCATAACATAATAGTTAATTAATAAATAATAATTATTAATAATGAAATGTCATGTCTCAAAGGACATGACTATTGGTTAAGGGAACCCTTGCGTGGGTATATAAACGAGTCCTCATTCTTAGTTGCAATCATCTTATCTATTCATATTTTATACATTATTCCTACATGGATTACTATGTTATATTTCAGCACATCGATAAGATAAGGTAAGATGATTACAATTGAGAATGAGGGCTCATTTATATACCCACGTAGGGGTGCCCTTAACCAATAGTCATGTCCTTTGAGACATGACCTTTCATTATTAATAATTATTATTTATTAATTAATTATTATGTTATGAATATCTATTTTATATGTATATTTATGTTCATAACACTTTGACAACTCAATAAAGATGGATCCTTTGTTGTAGAGTGCCCTTGATTTGTGTGTCCACAATTTGATCATTAGATGCATGTTTCATGCAGTCAAGGTTGAGCTCTGTTGGTGTCAACTATTCTTCTATCTCTGAGGTGTCCAATAATGGTGCGAAATATGGCTGAAGGAGAGCCACGTTGAAGACTGGGTGCAAGCCAAGGAAAGGGGGAATGTTGAGATCAAAAGAATTGTCACCCACAACCTTAGTGATGGTGTATGACCCATAATGGAGTGGGTGAAGCTTCCGATGGGGCCCTGTAAGGTGTTCTTTTTGCAAGTGCAACCAAACTTTGTCTCCCACCTGAAACTTATGTGGCACCCGATGTTGATCATGACACTACTTGTACATGGCATTACACTTTTGTAGAATATCTTGAACATGTTGGCGGATGTGCTGGATCCACTCAATGAACCAAGTGTTTTTGTCAGCTTTTGGTGGAGCAGGGGATGAGTCAACCAAGGTGGTCACCAGGGGTAGTGCAACATCCATGGGGCCCAATGGTTGGAATCCCAACCCCACCTAAAAGGGG
The DNA here is from genome assembly GCA_010110895.2 of Picea sitchensis. Lineage (NCBI taxonomy): Eukaryota > Viridiplantae > Streptophyta > Pinopsida > Pinales > Pinaceae > Picea > Picea sitchensis. Next base: position 11,281 of record SNQJ01S0198676.1, read on the forward strand.
CTATGGCTAGTTGAGCTATGTAGGGATCGATTGTATCTATGATGGACATAGGGAAGACTCTCATCCCATGTGCGGGGGTGTTTTGAATTGTAAATGAACAGGATATGTAAGATCATCTGATTGACAACCTCAGTTTGGCCTTATGTTTGGGGGTGGAAGGCAGTCGATTTGGTGAGCTTGGTATCTAGTAGTGAACAAAGGCTCGACCAGAATGTGTTAAGGAACCAACTATCATGGTTTGAGATACTAGTTTGTGGGATCCCAAAATGTACCCATACTCGTTCAAAGAAGAGCTTGGCAGTGGCTTCTGCTGTGATGTTCTTCTTACAGGCGGCTAAAATATCCATCTTGGAAAAGCGATCAACAACCAAAAAACACAGTCATTTCCCCTCTTGGTGGATGAGAGGCCCGACATGTACTCCATTGAGATGGATTCCCACGGCCTTTCAGAAGTAGGCAGAGGGGTGTACAGGCCCTGTTTCTTAGTGGTCATTTTGGAAATAGTGCAGGCAGTGCAAGACCTGATATACTTGCCGACATCCTATCAAAGTTTTGGCCAGTAGAAATGTTTCTGTAGCAATGCCACTATCTTTGCGACGCCAAAGTGTCCTGCCACCCAACTGTAGTGAGCTTTCCAAATCAACCTTGCACACTCGCTTGATGGAACACAAATATGGCCCATATGACACAACAACCCATCTTGAATATGGAAATTAGCAACCACTAAGTTGGTTCCCAACATTTGGTAGGTGGTGGAGAAGTCAGGGTCTATCTTGTAGAGGTGGGGCCATCCAGAGGTCTCATGGCCACAAGAGTCTAGCACTGTGGTGAGTGTCGCGACTGGAGGTCGGCTGAGGAAATCAACAACTTGGTTGGTACTCCCTATTTTATACTTGATATTGAGCTGTAACTCTTGTAAGTATGTGGAACACTTCTGATGATGGTCATTTTGTAATTTTCCTTGGATTTGCATGAACTATAGTGGCTTGTGATCAGTGTGGATGACTGTCTCCTTCCCAAGAATGTAATGTTTCCATTGGCAACAAGATTTCAAAATGGAGTACATTTCTTTGTCTTAAGTAGGGTACTTACGAACAACATATGATAGTGTCTCACTATGATATGCCACGGGGTGGCCGTGTTGAGTAAGAACGACGCCCACAACATAGTCTGAAGCATCTATCTCGATCTCAAAGGGATGTTGCAAGTCTGGTAATGAAAGTACTGGGGATGAGCACAAAAAATTCTTTAATTCATCGAAGTCTTATTTTTGGGACAAGCCCCACACAAATTTTTCCTTACCTCCACCCCTGGTTACTTGGCTGAGGGCCCATGCAATATGAGATAATCCCAACACGAACCTGCGATAGAAATTGGCGAGGCCCAAGAAGCTCCAAATTTCAGTGAGTGTGGTTGGGGCTAGCCAATCATGGATGACTTGGATCTTGGTTGGATCCACATGCACACCATTTCAATAAACTATGTAGCCTAAGTAATGGACCATGTCCATGCCGAAGGAGCATTTTTCCAAGTTTGCATATAGTTTGTGCTGCCGCAGGGTGTGCATAACCTGTTGAATATGCTGCAAGTGTTTTTCCAAGGTCTTTCTTTAGATGAGGATGTCATCAAGATACACCACTACAAAATTATTGGTGAAAGGTCGTAGGATATCGTCTATCATCCTCATAAATTTTTTTGGAGCATTGTGAAACCAAAGCGCATGACCATCCATTCAAAAAGACCTTCTTTTGAATTAAAGGCGGTCTTCCATACATCTGTCTATTATATTGGGACATGGTGGTAACCAGACTTCTGATCAATCTTACTGAATTATTTGGCCCCCGTGAACTGATCAAGGAGGTTGTCGATTCGGGGAATCGGGTACCAGTTTCAGATTGTGATTTTATTCAGGGCTCGGTAATCAATACAGATTCGCTAGGTCCCATATTTCTTCTGCACTAGCATAATTGGGCTCCCACAAGGTGATGATATGGGACTCATGTTCCCCTTGTAGACCAACTCTTGGATCTTCCTCTTGATCTTCTCATTTTATAACAGAGAGAGATGGTATACTGGCCCATTGGGTAGCGGTGCACCTGGGGTCAGATCGATGGGATGCTTGACTTGCAGTGCAGAGGTACCCCAGTAGGAGAGGTGAAGATATCTGAGTATTCTTCCATGAATGGAAGAGGTGCTTGCCTTCTTTTGGCTCGTCTGGTTCACCAGGCTGGAGCTTGGTGATAGCAACGATGGCACTGGGTTCCACGTCAATGATCCGTCTTCCTCTTTCTGGTATTGACTCAGAGTCAGAAACTGCATCTGATTCAGAGGCTTTCACTTCATCTACCAGCGACAACTTTGAGAGGAAGTCAACAGTTTTATGCTAAGGGATATTATGGAAGTCGCACCACTTCCCAGTATCTTTCTTTTTCTTTCTAGTGTCCTTATTTTCTTGTGGATTGGATTGGTTGTCCTGATATTGTCTGTCTTTTCTTTGTCCTTTGTTTTGTGGGTTGCGACCACCCCTTCCTGGCTTTTGCTGTGAGGGGTTCCCAAGCCCAAATTGTCGTGTATTTTGTTTGAGCTTCTACTCCATTTTGACTACATATCAGTAGGCCGTGCCCAAGGATGAGATGTCCAAAAATTCCATTTCGGTCTGGATGTATCTATGCAGAGCACCATGATACTTGAGCACCAGATGTCACTCTGAATCTTTGATACCTAGCTTGGTGCACAAGGTATGGAAGATATTTGTGAACTCTAGCAATGCTTGGTCTCTTTCTTGCCATAGTGTGGTCCATTTAGTATACAAGTCATCATAACTTCCGACAGGGTAATATTGTTCCTTAATAGCATCCCTAAAGGATTCCCAGGTGGTCACAACTATAAATAATGAGGGTTCCTCTATTTTCTTTTGATCATTGAAATTTTCCCACCAATATTTGACATGGGGAACAACTTTGAGGAGTGAAAACGTAATCTTTTCTCTATTCGAAAAGTTATGGATAGAAAAATACCCTTCTAGTAGATTCAACCACTTGTCTACAAAATCTGCGTTTATCTAACCTTCAAATATATAGAAGTTGATTTTTACCTTGAAGGGGGCGGCGCCTCCGCCCAAGGAACATGCGTCACATGTTGGTAGTCGCCGAAGGATTTGCGCGAAACTATCCATCATCTCATTCCTCTGTTGCGTGAGGGCTTCCTCAGGCAAAATTTTGAAAGGATATACTGTCCCATCATCTTTCTTTTTTCCTTCCATGAGAGGTCGCTTGGGCATTCGAGTGATTTTTTCTTCAAGAGAAACAACCTCGAGACCCAATTCTTTGTACCCTAACCTCATTGGGGATATGCATTAAGACGACAAGGAGAAGACCGCTCTGATACCACTGCTCCAGATTTTATGAGAAGAACGAAATGAATACAAATTATTAAAATATTCTTAACAAAAACTAACAAAGATACAGTAAAACTGGTTTTCTATTCAATAAGGAAATAAGCTGAAACTGTAAAATGCAGCGGAAAACAAGCTTGTTGGAATCGTGACGGCTTATCTCTGAGAAGAGATGTGACAGCTACGCCCATTCGTAAGAAGATGATTATAATGAGGATCTCAAGGAATTTTTACAATAAACGGGAATGTCAAAAACCCTAGACATTTAAAAACCTAACCCTAGGAGATGAAGTGCCAAAAGTCATGTGGGCCCCGTTTGGGTAAGTTAGTACATCAACTTCTCGGGGTCATAACTTTTACATGCGATCTTTGTTTTAGGCACACAATAACCCGTTGGAAAGGTATCGCCGAGGAGATTCATTTTGTGGGCTCAATTAGAGTCTTTAGTTCTCATTGAGAATATAAATCATGAAAAACCTTCATTTAGGCCCTCAAAATGGCCTTGGAAGTTAAAAACTGCTAAAAATAATAAATTGCCAAAATTGCAAGAAAACTGTTTTCAACGAGTTGGAAAAGGTGGGTGGCCACCGATATCAAACTCTATCAATTGATATGTGTATGGTTATAATATTTCATCTGTATGCATATATTTTCAGTATGTTTTGTCTGTGGCATGAACATAATGATGTAACTGTTAATTGTGTTAGATATGCATGCATATAAATTTACAAAATGGTATCAGAGCATAAAGGTTATTCGGTGGCATGGTCTGGCCTGTTGGGTTGATGGTCGGGAATGTCACGATTTTGTGTCATAACTAAGTGAAAAATCCAAGGAGTGGCATTCCCCGACTTGTTGGTGGTTAAGGACGTTACAGATCCCAAGTCTAGTTCTCGAGGAGGGAGTTGTACTCCTCTTGCATGGTGGATTCCAAAAAGTGATTTCTAGTAGCCTCACCATAGGACTGTGGATTGGAAGACCAAACCAAGAAAATATGCATGGGTGGCATTGGTTCAGTGGCAGTGAGTGCAAGAGGAGGCTCCTCGAAATTAGATCGATTCCTCCTAGTATTAGCTGGATCCCCAACAATAACTCCTTAATCCTGAAGAGTAGTCTTGGCCCACTTGGGCCTTGGGTCTAGCTCTGCAATTGCATCTGTGTGAAATGAATCTACATATGACTATACTAAATTGGTATATGAATCATCCGAATCCTCTAAATCAGAACTCTCATCTGAATAAGAGTTGGCATGTGCATGCTCATCATCTATGACAGGTGGAAGAAAAAAAGTGTTTGCATGTGGCTGATGAGGTACATGCGAGAGACTTTCCTCGAATTGGACACTCCACTCAATGATGATTTGGTCTGAGGAAATATAAATGAGTCTGTATCCCTTCAAACCATTAGGGTATCCAAAAAATATACACTATGTGTTATGTGGATCAAGTTCCTTCCTCTTCTCAGAGGGAATCCTGGCCCATTCACGAGAACTGAATATACAAAAGTGGGTCACTTCCGGTTTGAGGCTGCTCCAAGCCTCGTAGGGGGTTTTATCCTTGACAAATATATGGGGAGATCTATTTTGGATGTAGGTTTCACAATTAAGTTCTTCAACCCATAATCTCCATGGAAGTGACTTTGAATGTAGCATGCAAGATGCCATATCTTTCAAAGATCTATTTTTCTGCTCAGCAACTCCGTTTTTCTGCGGAGTATAGTGAACCATGTGCTGCAACTGAATCTTGGCCTCAAGAAAAATATTGTGTATCTCATGGTTGACATAATCCCCCCATTGTCTGTTCAGAGGGATTTGATATTCTTTCCTGACTGTGTTTCAACAAGGGCTTTGAAATCTTTGAGGTGTTGAAAGACCTCTGATTTTTTCCTCAGAAATAAAGTCCATGTGAAGCGTGAGAAATCATCAACAACAATGAGCATGTATCTTTCTTTACTGATTGATGGACGCAAAAAAGGGCCCATTAGATCACTATGGATCAGATATAAAGGAAAGGAGGCCTTCTCAGTCTTTCCTTTGTCAAATTTTTCTTGAGGTTGTTTTCCAAGAACACATCCCTCACAAATTCCTTTGGAGAAGTGGATGTCAGGTAGACCTTCAACCATTCCCAGCTTGATAAGTTGTTGCATATATCTGAAATTTAAATTCCCAAACCTTTCGTGCCATATCATACTTCTTTCATCGAAACCTGTACATGAGATCTAACTAAAACAAGTACAAACAAAGTTTATCAAGAAAGGATGAGAGATTCAATATGGAAGAATGAGAAAATATATTCACACTACTCCAATGAGTCGATGATTGATACATAGATGATGATCAATATGATTCAATGAATGAGTGGAATACAATCATATATATGACATAACATTCTATAATTAATAAAATAAATCAAGCAGTTAGCTTTCCTTAGGAATGCATGCATGCATAATAGTGAAGGTCTAAATAGAAATTCCTAAAATAT
>SNQJ01S0198677.1:0-17154 GCA_010110895.2 Picea sitchensis
ATATTTTTGCATCCTTCAACTGATCAAAAAGATCATCAATCCTTGGCAGCAGATACTTGTTCTTGACAATGACCTTATTCAACTGTTGAAAATCAATGCACAGTCTCAACGTCCCATCTTTCTTCTTCACGAATAGGATTGGGGCACCCCACGGTGACACGCTGGGGCGAATGTATCCCTTCTTTAGTAGCTCTTCGAGCTACAATTGCAACTCTTTCATCTCTGGCGTACTCATTCTATAAGGAGACTTCGAAACTGGAGCTACTCCCGGCATCAAATTTTAGAAAAATCGATGTCCCTCTTCGGAGGTAGTCCAAGTACCTCCTGAAATACGTCCTTAAACTCTTTGAGTACCTTGTGGTCTTCCAAATTCGAGACTACATCTCGGGATGCTTCTTCCACCCGAGCTGCAAATAATTGACAGCCTTTCCGGTAACATTTCTTCAGCTGCATGGCTAAGATTTCCCTAACAGCCATGGCTCTGGGAATTCCTTGGACTGTTACCTGATTTCCCTCTTTGTTCAGGCATGTAAACCTCTTGTTATGGCAGTCCAGAAGGGCATGGTGCTGGTCCAACCAGTCCATCCCAATTAAGCAATCGTATGAGCCTAAAGGCATAATGTTCAATTCATCCTTAGTGCTCATTCCTTTCATGTCTATTGAACAAGACTTAACCAATTCAGTGACCTTCCTTTTGGTTCCTGTGGCCAACTTCACTAGCCAAGACTTTTCATGTTTGCTTCTTGTTAAATGCAAACTTTCCACCACTCTAGGATCTATATAACTATGGCTAGCCCCTGAATCAATTAAAATAACAAGTGGTCGGTTGTTGATCGTACCTTCCACTTCAATCATGTGCGATTGAAATTCTGCTTGCTTGTTGTCCAAGTTTGCGTAGATCCTCCGCATTCTGCTGCCCATATCCTCCACTATTTCAGCTTGCTGAATAGTATGAACAGTTCTCACTTTACCATTTTTATGGGAACAATCTTTGTACTTGTGGTTTCCTTTACAGCCCCAGCACTGAATGAGCGTTTGTCTCTGTCTTTGTGCTCCCTCTTCAGTCATTCTCGGCTCTCTAAATGATGGTTGTCCCTGAAGACTGTTTCTGAAAAAGGAAGGCTTGTTTCCCTTCTGCCTTTGTTCCTTCTTAAACTTCCTCTGATCATTCCAAGCCTTTCGAAGGATAGGCCTTTCTCCTTGCTGTTCATACAAGCATTTCGCCCTTCTTATTGTTTCTTCCATAGTCTTAGGATCGTCATACTCAATCTTGTCACCCATGGAAGGTGGCAGTCCACTCAGATATCTTTGAATCTTGACAACCTCGTCTTTGATGAATGGAACATACTTCAGTAGTTCTAGAAAACTTCGTTCATACTCATCAATAGTCATATTGCCTAGCTTGAGTTCGAAGAACTCCTTCATCTCTCTGTCATAATATCTTTTGGTCACGTATTTCTTTTCGAAATACCTCTTAAATTCCTTCCAAGTGACCTCTTTCTCTCTGATGTGTTGCACCTGCACAAATTGATCCCACCACATGGATGCTTTTCCTTTCAGTTGATACATTGCAATTCTTCCTTCTGCATGGGCGGAATAATTCTACAGTTGGAAATATTTCCTCATGCCAAGCAACCATATCTCAGCATCTTCCTCCTTCTTATGTTCTCCGTCGAATGTTGGATGCTTAATCTTGTTCATCTCCCCTTTTAATTCATCCTTTCCAGATTTTCGGTGCTTTCTGGTAGGGGACGGGCTTGAACTATTGTGTGTTTCCTTACCAAAATGCTTCGGGGAGAGACGATAATGTCTGCTACCACTCCTTGATCTTCTTCTCCTCTCAGGGGTTCTGACACTTCTTGATCTGCTTGTGTCACTCTCTTTTTCCAATTTCTTTTCTATTCTTTCCAGGCTCTTCAACATTTTTAAGTTGAATTCACCCTGTCGATCCCTGATTTTCATGAGATTTCGGCTATCAGCTAGGCGGGCATGGGCACCTTTCTGCAACTTTTCAATGAGTTTCATCATGTGTCCCTCTTTATCTATCTCTTTTCCGTGCCCATTAGAGTTTGTTCCTTCGACTCCCAGGTTGACATCCTTTCCTTCTCTTTCGTCTTTTGTTTCAGAGGCAATCTTCACCTCTTCCAATTCCATACTCGGCGTCAGTTTTCGCTGTCCTGACACTCGTTGAACTCTGCACACACAGCGTGCAGTCAACCGAAGTTTGTCAAGCCCTTAAACCTTCAAGAAAACTTACAACATTCATAAGCCAACGTGAACAAGAAAAACGCTTTGACTTCACAAGTTTTCTGAGCTTTGTCCGGCTTTGCAAATTTCGGGACATCGGAACTTTGGAATCTCGGTCCACGAAGATCCAACAGTTAAATCTTCGTAACCAAAGTCACCCTTTCGCAACTCACGATCTCGCGAGTTCGTGAGTCGAAGACCCTTGACTCATTTCCTCCAAACGTCGATACTCGAGATGCGATGCGGCTATGGCTCCCTCCTTGCTAGCGCCTGCTATGCATGACCGTAGGCTAGGGCTAAGTGCTAGCACTTCTTCGCCAATTCGCGACTTCGCGAGTTGGAGTGTTGAGCCTTCGTGCTCCTCCTTTGCAAATTTTGAAATCGCGAATTACTTTATTCTCCGGGCCCACAGCACAGCTATCGCCCTTCACCACCATGGCACGTGGTACGTTCAGGAGGGTCCACGTCACCTTCGGTGACATCATCGGGTCCCACCACTCTCACCTGTCTTCTCGACTCACTGGCACGTGGTACACATTCATGCACCCACGTCCATTCCAAGCAAGGAATCCAACGATCAGATCCCCTCCTCAGATCAACGACGCAGATCTTTTCGGCATTTCAAGGTTTTGAGCATCAGGAATTCGTGCACCCCACATCTCGAACTTCCATCGGTCGAAATCCTGAAATTTACGGTTTACTCCTCCGCCGAATCGGACGGTTATGATCCAATCATGAATTCGCGTTTCGTGAATTCTCATGAACTCACCCTTTGACCATTTCAAGTTATGAGTCAGTGAAAGGTTGATCGCCCTCCACGCGTTCTTTTTGATGTACGGTCCTGACTAATTCGAAATTTTGTGTATCGCGATTTCCACACTCCTGTGCAACTCCAAAATGCATTAAACCCTGCGCACACTTCCCATTTCTGACGGTCATGAGGGTTCACCTTCCCTCCCGAACAGATCCTAAGGCTCCAGCACTGTTGGTGTGGAGTCTTCTCTTCCTATGGCCATAGACCACACCAGCGGTGGTTTCACACACCACTATACCTCCTGAGCTTATAGGCACGGTCAAGTAACTCCTTGACACTCTGGACCATACCAAGGTCCAAAATTGGTCCCTCAGACACAATTTCTCCTCACACTCTCAGTCCAAAGACCACTCAACTGGCCCATCTAGACTCAATGTCGAAACCTTGGCTCTGATACCAAACTGTAACACCCCTTTCACTCACTACTCTGTAGGTGTTACTACGCGGAATAACAACAATCTCACTAATAATTAATCACATGCATTTAAAAAAATTTAAACACATTCAACACAGAGTATTCATACGAATTACTGCCATAATCAACAATCAGTACTATTTAATATCAATTCATATACACAGCGGAATTCATGATAACATAAGCAGCACAGTCATGCAAAACATGATTAAAGCATAATCAGGTACTTATCTTTGAAACAGTGGCAGTTCCACCAACCAAGTGCAGGCCTTCCACAAACCTCCCAGCCTTAGACCGCACTGCTCATCAACTCAGCAGTGGGTCACCCCCGAGTTGGGACTAAGCTTCACCCCAAGGCAAGGAATCCTAGGCTAGGTTGAGGTTACAGGGAAAACAACACAAAAATCCGGAAGGATTCTTCCCAAGATGCCATCTTACGCCCACTACTACCAGAATCTCATTCCCCACATGCATGTTCCGCCCGGGAGTATACACCTTCACAAGCACAGTCCATCGGTGCTAACCTCCCTCTCTGGGTCTCGGCAACAGGCCGGATCAAGAAGTCTCAGAGCCCGAAGCTGGTGCTGGACACTCTCTGGAAGAAACCACTTCCCAGCAAACTCTCACACCTGGAGAGAATTGCCCACAGGCCTGACAACCTGCCTCTTCCAACAACAGTCACCTCCCTCACCTGGAAAGAGGTCATACACAGGTTCACTCACAACTTGCACTGGCCAGCAAGCCATGCGCAGTCCAGCTCTGCATGGCCACCACAGCTAACCAGAAAAACAAACATGGGCTTCCCAAACAGGCTTAGGAATGGCGCAAGGTCTCACAAGGTTGGTTCTTGGAAACGTGTGACAAACAATCCACGCAGGGAATGACATGGGTTCCACGGCTCAGAACGGAGAGGGTGAACCCGACCTCTTCATAAACGAACACGGGCTTCTCGGCTTTCAGAACAAAGGGTATACACGGGTTTTTTCAGAGCCAAACATAGGCTTTTCGGCTCACAAGGAAGCACGAGGGTTCTCTGCAGAGCTCGGGTCGGTCGTACTGCTCAGAGCCCGTACACGCTCAAGCAGTCTCGGTGGAAATGGGCGAGGAGCCCTCTCACGGCTCATCTTGGTCGTTTTATTCGCATGTGTCAGGGCTGACACTTGTCGCCCTGGAGACTGCATGCATTTACCCAGCACGCATCACCTTCCTCATGGTTAGGAACTTAGGATAAAATATAAATGGCACATGTTCTTTTTGGAATAATAATAAAATATTATTCCCAGGCCTAAGCCCCCTAGTCTAAACACTTAGCCCCTTTTCCCAACTTCCAGCCCCTAATCCCTTGCCTTCTCTGTGGAAGCTCAGTCCCCCTTCACTCATTCATCGTGGTCAGTCTGCACCTGGCGGTGTTTACAATTTTATTAAATTTTCTGCATACATACAAGTACAAAATCAGGCCCTTGGCCTCCAACCCTTAGGCTCTCTGGCCTAACAATCACATAAGCCCACCAGCTTATACAAACTTGGTTCACCAGCCTATAACACATATTTACAATTCATTTCATACATCAGATTTACAACTAGGCTCGGCCTTGGGGACATTACATTGGTTGTTGCAACATTATTGGTTATGGTTAAGACAAATGCTAAAATTGAATGAAATTCATGCTTAACCTTGCTCATAGAAAAATCAACATTCAGGATGTCAATTGGACTACCGACATATCGCCTATCGGAGTTTGTGTTTTGGTGGTGTTGGAGTGGGTCGATACTCGGTAACTCGATATCGACATGTCAGGTATCGACAAAATGTGAGTCAGGTGGTGTTGGAATGGGTTGATACCCGGTAGCCCAATATCAGCATGTCGGGTATCGGTGGAGTGTAGGTCAAGTGGGTTGGAATAGGCCGGTACTTGGTAGGTCGATATCGGCATGTCGGGTATTGACATAGGGTAAGTCAGGTGGTGTTGAGCGCGGAGGGGCTGAGGGCCAATAAGCAAGGGGTCGTGGTGGATGATTTACCACATGGGTGTTGTGTTATTAGCCATGTCAGCAGCCACTTATGCACCAGTTGAACCACGTGGATGCCACATGGGTGCCACGTGGGCATGAGAGGGTTTTGACAATGAGCCCTGAAACTTTGGGAAGCTATAACTTTTGATCCAAAGCTCGAATTTGAACATGGTTATAGTCATTGGAAATCTCTTGGCGAGCAAATATGATGGTGTCCTCGAGACGGGGCTTCGATATGGTTAAGGAAAAGAAAAAAATTGATACCCCACCCCTTTAACAGACAGAGTGATATCAAAGCATGGTTACAACACTTAGGTTGTATGGGCTCAATAAGTTCAATGGTAATAATAAACTATAAAAGAGCTAGTTCAATTTTAATAAGTTTATATAAATTATTAAAAGGAATAAGATAGATTTTTACCCTTCTTGGTTGCTTGAATTTTGCATGACATAATTGATGCCTTTGGTTGCTTGATTAAAGTTATGCAGAAAATTATAGTGTTGATTGTACTTTAATAAATATTGTTGAGTGATGTTTGTAGGAGAATGAAATTCCATTTATAGGTTGTGTATGCCAATGAATACCTTGCCTGGGAAAATGTTTGATATTTATAAAATGTTACTTTGAATGATCAATTGAGAGTGGTGCTTGTTTCAACACATAAGAATTCACGACAATAAGAGAAATGGTAACCTATCCCGGGATGGGAGAGACTTCACATAACAAAGAAGAAGAGTCATATGAGAAGAGGATGTGGAAACTCCCCCAAACTTAGCGAAAACTGTAAGGAGCTTAATGGTTGAGCTTCAAAGGTTTAAGGCTAATAATGAAAATATCATTAGAGAGCAAGAAAAGCAAACTGAATTAAATGAAATATTGTTGCAAAGCCTGTCCGATATCCAAATATAATTGCAACATGGACCGACAACTAGTGAGATTGAGAGGCCTTAGTCCAAGAAGACACAAATCCCACAAGAAATTCAAAGGCATGACCCAACAAACAAAAATACAGGGAAAAGTACATCGAAGAAAGCACAACATGGTGCCAAGAGGCATGGAACCAGTAGGTATTCATCCATGAAATCTCCTAGTGAGAAGGCACAGAGATCTGATGAATTTTCCATTGATGAGTTCAGTTCAAAATCCCAAAGAAAGAGGAAGAGGAAGAAGCATTCAAAGAGTTCCATACCCGAAGAATTCAAGAAGGCCAAGCCACCTACTTTTGATGGAGAAGTCAAAAAAGGGGAATAAGTAGAAGCATGGATATTGGGCCTAAAGAAATACTTCAGGGTACATGACTACTCTGGTACTAAAGCAACCATATTTAACCTGAATGGAAAAGCCTCCATTTGGTGGGAGGATCTTAAAAATATAATAGGTATCCATGAGAGAAAGCTAACTTGGAAGCAATTTGAGGAATGCTTCAGGAAAAAGTACTTATATGAGAGGTACTATGACGGAAAGATAAAGGAGTTCCATGAACTCAAGTTGGGCCAACTCACTATGGAAAATTATTTGACCATATTTCTTGAGTTGTTGAGGTATGTAGCTTACATCAAGGATGAGAAAGTGAAGATGCAACGTTTTCTCAGTGGGCTTCCACGGTCTTTCCAAGATCATATTGAATTTGATGAACCCAAAACACTTGAATATACCATAAGAAAGGCAAAGTGTTGCTATGAGCAATCCAATCCTAGGATGGAGCACAATAAGGTGTGGAAGAAAAAAAACAAGATTGGACTCAAGAGGAAAGGATTCAAATCCTCAAAAATTAAAATTCTGGAAGGGATACCAAGTCAAGTTTTTCAACCAAAAGTGCACAACACCAGAAATTTTCCACCCAAAGTGAGAATAAGACTGCTGGACCAACAAAAAAAAAGACTGAAGACCCAAAGAAAGGGCCACTAAGATGTTGGCGGTGTGGAGAAGAGCACATGTTGAGGGACTGCCCTCATAGACAATATAATAATAGAAGGCTCTATAATCTCCAAGAAGCCACTACAATCAATGATGTGCCTAGGAGCATCCCACAATCTATGCAGCAGTTGAGAATCAACAAGCAGATCACCAAGCTTCAGTGGTGGAAATAGAAGGTAAACTTGTCATTTGCTTTGTTTCAATTTTAATTGACCTTGGATCTAATTTGAGTTACATTTCTCCACAAATTGTTGAAGCATGTGTTTTACAGAAGGAAAAACATAGGAATTCATGGCTGGTACAACTAGCCATAGGGACCAAAAGGAAGGTAACTTGAGTAATTAAAGCATGCCAATTTGACATGAATGGGCTGACCACACAAGCAGTCCTAAATATACTTCCACTAGGGTCATATGATTTGTTGATTGGGATGGATTGGTTCGCTGCTCATAAAGCTAAACTAGATTGTTATAATAAGAACTTAGAGTGTGAAGATGAGGAAGGAAAGAAAAGAATCTTACAAGGAGTGCACAAACCTATATCTGTGAGGTAGATTTCAACACTACAAGTAAAGAAGTATTGCAGAAAAGGATGCCCCTTATATGCCACACAAGTGTTAGAATGATCTGAAGACAATAAGCCTAACATTGAATATCACCCAATGCTAAGGGATTGCAAGGCTGTATTTCCAAAAGAGATATCAGGATCACTTCCCAAGAGGGACATTGATTTCTCAATTGAACTCATGTTGGGAGCAGTACCAATGTCTAGATCACCTTATATAATGAGCACACTTGAGTTGGTGGAACTTAAACTATAGTTGAAAGAAATGTTAGAGAAACGATACATAAGGCCTAGTGTGTCTCCATGGGGAGCACCTGCCTTATTTGTTAAAAAGAAGGATGACACACTTAGATTGTGCATTGACTATAGACAACTGAATAAAATGACCATCAAGAATAAGTACCCACTACCAAAGGATCGATGATCTCTTTGATCAACTAAGATGAGCTACAATATTCTCAAAAATAGACTTGAGGTTCAGGTACCATCATGTAAGAATTAAAGATGAGGACATCTATAAGACTTCCTTTAGAACAAGCTATGGACACTATGAGTTCTTGGTGGTGCCATTTGGACTTACAAATGCACCAACCAGCTTTATGTGCCTGATGAATATTGTACTTAGCAAATATTTGGACAAAATTGTATTAGTGTTCATTGATGACATCTTGATTTACTCCAGGAATAAGGAGGAGCATGAGGGACACCTCATATTAATGCTACAAGTGTTAAGGAAACACAAATTGTATGCCAAATTTAGTATTACAGAAGTGAGGTCATTCATGGGCATGGCTGGGTATTACAAAAGATTCATACAAAGGTTCTCAAATATTGGTCACCCAATCACTTCACTTCAGAAAAAGGAGTGAAATTTGTTTGTATAGCAGATTATGAAGCCAATTTTCAACAGTTAAATCCTCTTCTAACCCATGCACCTATTCTGAAGATTGTTGATCCAAACAAATATTTCTTAGTATGTACAGATGCTCGCAAGGAGGGACTTGGAGGGGTTATGGTGCAAGATGACCATGTAATTTGTTATGAGTCAAGAAGATTGAATGAACATGAGACTCATTATGTGACTCATGACTTAACGCTTGGTGTCATAGTGCATGCTCTAAAGATGTGGAGACACTATCTGTTGGGAATAAATTTTGTACTCGTGACTGACCACAGTGGGTCGAGGTATCTATTTGACCAGCCCAAATTGAATGCTAGACAAGCTATATGGATGGCTCTTATCAGTGAATTTGATTTTGAAATCTGACACATTAAAGGTAAGGAGAACCGAGTAGTAAATGCACTTAGCATAAGTATGCAAATCATTCACATGGCTGCCATAAGCACATGTGAATCAGATATCAAGGAGAGAATTAGAAAAGCACATAAAGAAGATGAGCACTTCAAGAGTGTAAAAACATACTTGGAACATGAGCCAAATGGGCCAAAGTACAGTGGATACCAGCTGCTAGAGAACAACTTATTGACCTGCGAGGGTAGATTGTATGTCCCATGTTTAGCTGACTTGAAGAGGCTCATAATGGATGAGCTTCATATAATCCCATATTCTAGTCATCCTAGATACCAAAAAATGATAACAGCCACAAGGAAGTTATATTATTGGTCAGGAATGAAAAAGGACATAGCTAAGTACATTGCCAAATGCTTGGAATGTCAACAGGTCAAAGAAGAACACAAGCACCCAACAGGTTTGTTGCAACCCTTTCCAATTCCATAATGGAAATGGGAAGTCATTTCAATGGAATTCATCACCGGAATACCAAGGACATCAAAACAAAATGATTCAATCATGGTTGTCGTGGATAAATTGAGCAAGGAAACTCACTTTATTTCGATGAAATCTACCTACAAAGAAATCGACATTGTTAATATTTTTATGAAGGATATTTTCTTATTGCATGGCATTCCAAAGACGATCATATCAGATCGGGATGTCAAGTTCACTTCAAATTTTTGGAAAGATTTGTTCAGAGGTTTTGGGACTCAATTAACATTTAGCATAGTTTACCATCCCCAAAATGATGGACAAACATAGAGGGTGAACAAGGTATTATAAGACATGATGAGGATGTATGCAATGCATTAGCCCAAGAAGTGGGAAGACTACTTACCCTTAGTAGAATTTTCCGACAATAATGACTATCAAGAGTCATTCAAGATGAGCCCTTTTGAGGAATTTTATGGCAGAAAGTGTAACATTCCAATTAGCCGGGATAATCTGGTAGACTGAATCACTCTTGGACAAAACATGTTAAAGGAAATGGAACTAGAAATATCAAAGATAAAATAGAATTTGAAAGTGGCTCAAGACGGGCAGAAAAGTTATGCAGACAAGAACAAAACTCAAAGGGAGTTCAATGTGCGAGAACATGTGTATCTCAAGATCAAACCTAATAGAAGCTCCCTAAGAATGGGAACTTGTACCAAGTTGACACCACAATATTGTGGGCCATTAGAAATACTTGAGAGAGTGGGATCGGTAGCCTACAAGCTAATCTTACCTCCCATGGTGAAATCACACAATGTTTTCCATGTATATTTGCTTAAGAACTATGTTCATGATGCTAATCATGTAATTGATTGGTTTGTGATTCAGGTTGACACCGAGGGAGAATTCCAATCCGAGCCTCAATGCATAATAGACAAGAAAGAGACCCTCCTTCGGAATCGAGCAATCGCATAGGTCAAGGTGCAGTGGAAACATTTTGGAGCCGATGAGGCCACTTGGGAGTTAGAGGATGCCATGAGAAAGGCATACACATTTTTGTTCACTGCTATAAATAGTATTTATGTCAGTAGGTATAAAATCGAGGATGGTGTTCCTTTAAGGGGGAGGGGAATGTAACACCATGTTTTCCCCAGTATATAAATATATCTCTAAATGTCGCCATGAGTCATGGCTAATATGTTTAACGTTTTGGACCGTGATGAACAATTAAAACAATAAAATGCATTTTGATTATAATTAAAAGAAAATTGATTATGGGCGGAGAACTTGCACATAAAATGATGCCATGAGAGGGAATGGTGAGGGGAAACCCTTATTGGTTGAGATGACCCCTGGCAAGCAGTACTCTGCTGAATTAAAATATTCAAACCTAGAATTGTCCTCTGTCCCAAAAGATTTATTTACCAGTCAATTTGGTGGTTGGGTGGTCCTCCTCAAAAATCAATGAGAGAATGGACAAAGTACCCATATGGAAGTTTTTGATTTGACCCATGAATTTGGGGGATTTTACCCACAAAATATTACGGCAGAATGCAATAAAATGAGAAAAATTAAAAGGGAAAGGAGAGAGGACACACACGGTTGGGTTTGGGGACAAAATCTAAGTGGAGAAGAGTGTGTGAAACTTCTCTGGTTCTTAGAAAACGAAGGGAACTAAAGTTCTCTAAGTTCCGGGTAAGAAAATAACAAAGACATTCTTTATACCAAGCTGATAAAGGGGGTTGTGAATTTGGGTATTTAGCTATGACTCCCTTAGTCAAGAACAAGCCCCCTTGCTTGGTGGAATAGGATATATATCTTGCTAAATTCTGATTGGTGAAGGAGGGTGGTCTTCATCTTTTACCTCTATTATTGAGTGAAGCTTTACCTTATGGCATCATATTCTAGCTAGGGGGTGGTCATATGCAAGGATAGACAAAATACAATTGCACCCATGGTCGGATGGAAATAGGCTCACCCATCAACAATTTCCAATTTATCTTAAATTCTCAGATAAGTACTTTAATACTTGGTTTATACTATGATTAGTTTCTTGATGCTATGAAATCTATGTTTTGATTATATGAAGAATTTGATAATATGTCAAATTAGTAAAATATGTTGCTTTATGTGCCTAGCTGATTGTAAGATCCAAAGAGAGTTGTGTAAAATATATTTTGTTGATTGCCTCTGACTATTTTTGCTTTTATATATTGTTGTGAGAAATTATTTGCAACTTAGAGTAAGAACATAGTGCTAGTTGGGTAGTTGCAACTTGTTTGTGTGAATATAATTCATGGATTAGTAGTGAAGACTAAGTTGTCAAAGTCTTCACGTAAAATATGAAATTATGAATGTATAATGTCTATTAAATGAAAGATTGACCATAACCTTGGTCTCATAAACTTAGGATATTTAGTTGAGAGGATAAGGTATTTTAACATGAGGAATATGTAAATCAAATGAAATTAGGAATATGTTTTTTTGTATTTAATTTATGTCTTATTAAGACATGGTAAGAATGTAATTCTTAATTTAATCTGTAAAACCATGTCCAAAGGTAAAAACTTGAGATAGTGGCTCTTCCCTAAGCCCTAAGCAATAGTAAAGATTTGCTTGAAAATAGGTGGGCAGTAAGTTCCGGTAAAAAAAACAAAACTTTTACTGTGGAAGGTTTTACCTCCAAGAGAATTTGTTTTCTCTCTCTCTCTCTCTATATATAAGGTTTCTTAAGAAAAACATGCATGATGAAGGGATGACGTGTGGATTGAATGATATGCCAGAGGTCAGTAAAAGCATAATATGAACCGGTTTCATAAACCCCCGATGCATTTTTAATAATAAAAATAACATTTAATTCTCCCATCGAGACATCACATATCGGGTGATGGGGAGTGAATGAGCTTGGAGTAAGTAATTGACCTGGGGGATGACATGGCCAATAAAATATTATAATGCGGAATCCCCACCGAGATATTTGGTACAGGGAGTTTAAATATTTAAAATGTGTGTGACAAGTGAAATCCTCGTGGACTGTATAAGGATAAATAAATTAATACATTAAAACCCAGGTACATTATTAATTAGAATATTAATATTGCTTGGAAATGGTAATATTATATATTTGATATACCCAGGGGGTGTTTAATTAAAATAATTAGCATTAAACCCTATCGATGTTGGATTCCCAAAGAAAAAAGGAGAAAGTAAATCTCCTTTATTTACCGGGCTAGTAAACTAAACTAAGCAAAAATGTCATTATGTGGGATAATAAATTAATGAGGATTAAATAAATGAAATCCTAAGGCGTGAGATTATAAGTAATGATTAATTAACCTAATAAGATTGTTAGGACTGAAGGGTACAAATCCACATGTGCTACATGTCATGCTAGGTGGCGGGTCCGACGTGCCATGTGCCACATGTCATGATGCTGGCTAGACTACCGTCATATCGCCCATCAGAGTTTGTGTTGTGGTGGTGTTGGAGTGGGTCGATGCCCAGTAGCCCAATATCGACATGTTAGGTATCAACGAAATGTGAGTCAGGTGGTGTTGTAATGGGCCGATACCCGTAGCCCAATATCGACATGTTGGGTATTTGTGGAGTGTAGGTGAGGTGGGTTGGAATAGGCCTATGCCCTATAGGTCAATATCGACATGTCAGGTATCGACAAAGGGTAAGTCAAGTGGTGTTGAGCGCGAAGGGGCCGAGGGCTACGGTGGATGATTTACCACATGGGTGTCGTGTCATTAGTCATGTCAACAACCACATATGTGCCAATTGAATCACATGGATGCCACATGGGCATGAGAGGGTTTTGACAATGAGGCCTGAAACTTTAGGAAGCTATAAATTTTTATCCAAAGCTCATATTTGAACATGGCTACAGTCATTGGAAATCTCTTAGCGAGTAGAAGACGATGGTGTCTTCGAGAAGAGGCTTCGATATGGTTAAGTAAAAACAAAATTTTGATACCCCACCCCTTTAAGAGAACCTAAGGGGTGGGTAGGTTACACTAGATGTCACATTTGCTTGATAATTTAAAAATATGTGGCAATGTCTTGATGCATGTTGCATGGCCTATAAATTGTGGTAATATGTTCTTCTTTGCCCCTTGGGAGTTTACATACATAATGTCAGTTACACACTTTTGCATTAACTTTGGTTGTGGTCCTCCTAAAAGAGCCCAATCATCTTCACATGTTTTCTTTTCTTCCTTTTCGTCATGAGCTTGAGGATGGATATTTTTTTCTGTCTTTGGGTTTGGGATATTGACCGACACAAATATTATGGGACAAATCCCTTCTTGACGCAGTCATTCCCAAGAAAGGTCATAACCTTGAAGAAATAAATGGATTTGTTTGAAAACCACTAGGCCCAAAACTATGTTAGTTTGGATGCATGTTGAAGAATAAGTAGAAGATGTATAATATCATGAACATGGTGTAAAGAATCCATGTTTGCATTGAAGAGCATAAGAAGAAAAGAGTGAAGAGTTATTATTGCTTACTTAATGAAGTTGAGAGAGATGAGGCGATGTGTTGTAATGACGAATTGAGTTGTAGATGTCTAGGGTAGGGAGGTTGTAGGAAGGGAATATCTAATTGCATGTAGGAGGACATGCAGTCGTTGCACCGACTCCCATCCTTATGAGCAACAATTAGAAATTGAAGGGTGAATGGCTAGAATCGAACACTGCAATGATTTCCAAGACTAACATTAACAATCATAGAAATGAGGTAGGCATCAGATAAACAAAGTGTTTAATGGAGATTGAAACAATCAATATTGTCATCGCTTATAGAGTAAGGCTTCAACTTGTTATTCTTATATTATAGGCTTCAACTTGTTAATCTAAGAAACTTCAAGAAAATTAAGTGTTTTTTTATTTAATGTGATTGAAAACATTAGATATGGAAAACATAAACTATAATCAACCCTCAACTAATATAGAGTCAATAATTTTATGAACACTATATCCCAAGCATGCAATGAGGATAATAATAGGTTAATAGATAACGATATTAGTGGTAGTTAAGGCAGTTTTTCTCTAAATTGATACAAAAAAATCTGAAAATTATTTCTCAAGCGAGTGTTTGTAAATTAAATGCTTACCCCAAAAAGAGTTTGTCTCTATCACAAGATATTTTAGCACCAATTTTAGGGGACATAGTTCATATTGACACATTTAAGCATTGGATAACTGAACTTTTGCACATTGTGAAGATGGTGCTAGGTTTTCATTGAAATGCATCTAAAGCCATATTTATCAAATAGAGACGGTATGCAAAGTCATGTTCCAATCAAACATCACTTTAAAGGACATTTATATTAAGAGCATGATTATTCAGATTCATTATGTATTTAATTAAACGATCCAAGAATTTGCACATTAACAAGATAGTGATAGGCCTTAATCAAAATTCATTTGAATTCATATTTATCAAATATGAATGACCAACAAAGTTATGCTCTAATCAAACATAATTTTAAGAGACTTTTATGATTATGAATCAGATTAAAAGACAATAATAGGCTTTAATCGAAATGCATATGAAGTCATATTTATCAAATAAGAATGACCAATAAAGTTATGTTCCAATCAAACATAATTTTAAGGGACTTTTATGATCGTGAGTAAAATTACTCATATTTCATATGGATTTAATAAAGTTATGTTCCAATCAAACGTAATTTTAAGGGACTTTTATGATCGTGAGTAAAATTACTCATATTTCATATGGATTTAATGGAGTTTCCAAGAGTTTGTCATGGATTGTTCAAGATTTGGGTTGCGAGAAGGTCCAATTTGAAATCAGAACCATTTCTGCCTACCCTGATTCTTGTAAAAAAGGGAGGAAAATGTTAAAAAAAAACTTTGATTTTAATTAAAAGTAGGAGAGACAAAGTTATCAGAATGCTTGAGATGACATCTACCTTCTTAGGTCAATAAATCGTTTTATGGACGGCATCAATAGTTTTCCTCAAGCCTTTAATAGCATTAATTTGGAAGTTCTCGTTGACTAACATGGACTTGACATTGATACTCCATACAAATATCTCACAATTGACTCAACTTGTTTGTCTTGCTTGGAAGATGAATCATTGTCGACCACTACCTTATGTTATAATCACCTTAAGTATATATGTGTCTTTACTTAGAAGATGAATCTTCATTGACCCTAATGTAAAATTGTATCTACCTTAAGTATACATAATTATTGATCTTTGCATTGGGCTTTAATATTCCCTCTCTCTTACATTACTTGTCATACAAGACCTGGCATAGACCTGGCATATAAAGCATCTTTCTTGCCACGGTTCCATATCATGATATAACACTTTTTAAATGCATATGTACTCCAATAAGAACGTGTGTAATATAAAATTTAATGTTTGAGTAAATATCTCCAATCATTACGGTTCTGCAATGGGTATATGTCTTTATTGTTATTAATCCACTTGTTTAATGATGCATAGCATCTAGCACTTCACTAGAAGTTTAGTAAAATGAACCTTCAAACAAGAAGCACAACTTAGGAACACAACCCAAGAATACAATTGTGGGCAAAATATTTCACAATTGTATTATGACCACTTCAAGGATGGAAACTTTGAAAGCACAATAACAAGCTTCAACACGACTTCGCTTTATGAGTAGAATATGCAGAAGAAGAATGCCCTTGCATGTGTGACATGTGTTCTTCGTGCACAAGGTTTACAACAATAGAAAGTAGGGGAGAGAAGAAGAAGAATGAAGATAAGAGAATATAATAAAGCGAAGAGACCAAGGGTAAGGTTCATATCATTGTGTTCCATCACCACGCTTTGCATAAAAAAAACCTCATAATTCTAAGGAATTCATGACTCTTGACCCTACATTTGGGCACTTTTATTGGTTTAGTATTGTAGTGAAATATAATTTCTATCGACATGCCAACATTTAATGCCCATTTGGACTAGGTCCACATGAAGGAAGCACAATGTTTAGTCTACAACTCCTTAAAATTTCCTTCTTATGCATCACACCCATTCCCAAGTGGCTAGCAACCAACATGCTCCTTCTTAGGGTGTGTTTTTCCAATGTATGAAGCCTCATGGATGGAGTACTTTAAAGTAGTGGGGATACCTTTAAAATCAATTTTCCTAGTTGATGTTATGGCCTAACCCATCTACATTATTGACTTTGTAGGCTTGAAATGGCTTGCATACACCTTTTAGTGGCGTTTTCATAGTTCAATCATGGTCCAAGATAACCTTGACATCCCTCTTGTGTAAAGGTGACATCAATGCAAAATCCTTTGAATATTGGTCATGACATTTGGAGACTTTATTTCACTATGTTCTAAAAAGGATAAAATTTCCTTTATCACTCCTAAATTTGCACTAAATGCTCTTGGATTGTTAGAAGTTTATGTACAACATTATTGTGAAGGATGCTAAGAAATTG
>SNQJ01S0198678.1:0-17154 GCA_010110895.2 Picea sitchensis
ATCAGGAAGATAATCAGGCTCCACAACCAACACGCAGTACTCTTGTGATTCAATGGTGACATGATTGCTATGATATACTAGTTGTTTATATATGTTTGAGATAACATTCATATTGATTGGTTGTGGAGCATGAGTAAGCTATTGGAGATATTGGATGTGTTGTGACTGGCTAGTGGTTAGTTTGGACAGTGAGAGATAGAAGAGAATGATGAATTGGTTGTAGAGGATCTGAGTTGATCTTGAAAGATAAACCTTAATATCTCAGAAGGTATACGCAGGCTATTGTATACACTGGCCACGTACATACGCTGGTTGTAGTGAGCCAAGGCGCATACACACACGGGCTGCACTATTGACAGGTCGCGTACCTATTGCAGACTGATATATGTTGAGGATGTAAGTTGAGTCTTACATTATAGAGCTGGTGCTCTTGTAGAGTTGTACTATATTCAGTTGTTGCTGAAAAACCCCAAGGATTGTAGTCCGTAATAAAAATAAAATTGT
Source organism: Picea sitchensis (assembly GCA_010110895.2). NCBI lineage: Eukaryota > Viridiplantae > Streptophyta > Pinopsida > Pinales > Pinaceae > Picea > Picea sitchensis. The sequence continues at coordinate 505 of SNQJ01S0198678.1, forward strand.
ACGTACATCTTGTGTTCTTTGTGTTCCTTGTGGTGATGACTTGGTGATGATATATTTCTTATATATGTTGTTGATATGTGTTCACATCTAACTAGTTATAAATGACAACAATGAGTAATGAGTAAAATGTTGAATACTAACTAATGAGTTTTGTGTAAGAGGGAAGTTTTGGGGAAAAGAGCCCCACACTCATTCACCCCCCCTCTAAGTGTGGTAGGCATGTCCAACAATTCTAACCATTGAAATCAACAAGTAAACCATCCAAACAATATCCCTTTATCAATAGATTAATTATGACATCTTACAAGAAAATTTCAGCGGTAGAAAAGTAAATAAATTGTATGAGAAAGAGTGTTTGTTGCAACCCTAATGGTTGTAGCTTAAATTTTATTGCAGCATATTAATTATTTGACAAAAAAAGACACTCTTGCTATAAAAGAGAGTCTAAAGCATGCAAAATTCAAATCCAACTTAATCAATTTCAAACCCTCAATTTTCACGTTTACCTGTTAAGCCCTAATATTGGCTCATTACCCCTTAATCGGGGCATATTATATTAGTAATGTTATTTTATTTATGTCGGTTTTATTCCATTAGTTGTAATTATACCTCCTAGTCTCCTATATATACCAAGGAGACATTTTCATTTGCAATCATCTTGTACTTGAACATTTAAGTGGGGTAAAAGGAGGTTGGCCCCTCGGAGAGGCTTGTTATTTGAAATTATCTCTTTTTCAAGGTGTTGATTACTCTTTCTGAGGTTTTTCTATGCTATATTGATATTTGGTTCTTAACATATGGTATTAGAGCTCAAGGTCTTGGGGTTTCGCTGCTACATCTGAGACACCTTGGCATTTTCTCTATAACGTTTTGTCTACAATGTTTCAAAAGGAACGTATTGGAGGATATTTAGTAGATGGATCAAGGTACGTTGGGTTAAAATTTCAGATCTTTAGGCCTTATACTTTTGGAGATACAGCCTCTACAAGATAGGGTTCTAGAATCATCCTGAACTAAGTCATTGTGAAATTTTCGCTATAAAAACAATTCTGTAATGTTTCAGACCCTGAAATTTGGAGGATATTCACAGAAATTAGTAAGGTATTTGTGGTAAAAATTTCAACTTCTGGGTCATCCTAAATTTGTAGATACACCCTGTGTAAGATAGGGTATTTGACTAGTCCTATTGACTAGTCTCAAGAAGGTGTTCCAAGTAAAACAATCATAACTTCTTCCTAGAGTATCCAATGCAATAGTTTACATTATTCGGTGTGATTAGTGCCTTGTTATTGGGTGAGTGGAGTCTCTTCCTTGGAAGGAAAACTAAACAAAGAGGAAGAAGAAGTTTTTCTTCAAATTTAAATCCTTATAAAACCCAAGAAAAGAACAATCCTTCCAAATCATGTAGCTTGGAATCCAAGATGAACTAGGGTATTTTGATTCTCTAGAGGTGTAAAACCTCTTACTTCCTAGAGAAAACAAACCCTTTCCAAGCCTTGCAACAAGGGTGTAAACCTTATTACTCCTTGTGGAAAGCCTCATAGCCTTTTAATAGCAAAGAAGAATAAACTTTGGTGGAGGTTGTAAACCCTTATACTCCTCCTAGGGTTTGAGATTATTTCCTTGAAGTTTAACAAGTAAAACACAAGAAATTGCAAAAATTACTCACCAAATCCAAGAGAAAGCATGCAAAAACCCTTACTATCAATGATTATCCAACCATTTTCCAAAGAAAACCATCCAAGAGAAGTAACTATCCTTTAATGCTCTAATAGACAAGAGTTGCATACATTATGACAAGAAAAAGAGAGGTTGAAATTTTCCAATAGGGACGAAATTGCAATCCAAAGAGTAATATTATCAAGTGATGAGTTATGTCTAAGTGAAAATGACTTGCCTTTATTTATAGAGAAAAACCCAAGTCATTGTTTGTCCACATTACAATTAAATCCATAATTTTATGCTAAAACAAAAATTAGAATGCTTAACTAACATAGTTATTTGTTCTTTTTGCCCACATAGGCTACAAAATAGAAAAAAATAGCAAATTGATGGCATGTAAGCCCATAAATATCTTCTCCAAGGTGGTACGTGTGAAAGTAGGCCTCCAAAGGTTAGGACGTCTAACTAGGAAGGTGCCATGTCATCCCCAAATCAAGCTATAATGCGGGGCTTCAAGCCCACATGTTCTGGATAAATTCGTAAGTGTGGACACAAACCAATCTCCCTAGTTCGGGCACCTGAAGTTAAAACAAAACAAAACAAAATATAAAACTTCCTTTCAACTTGAATATCAAAATACCATCTAGTGAGGTATTTGTACCTTTTTACTGATAGTCATCCTCACTAGTTGAAACTCTCCCAACTTGATCTTGAAATTTGTAGATCTGTAAAAGAAACAAGCTAACAAAGAAAGAAACAACAGTATATTTTATGAAACTTATACATATGACCATGGAGACATGTACCAAAAATTATTGAATAACATTTTTGTGAGAAATAAATATATAACTTTATTATTAATAAAAAAAGAGATTTACAACATGAGCCTTGGTGTTGTGAAGTCCCTCCCGGGAGTTCATTGCTCCAATACCCACATAGCTTCCATGAATTGCATCATTAGTAGATGAGCACTCAATCTTTCAGAGTAAAAATCTATCTACCACTAGTGGCTATCTATTTGGTTATTCAACTATTCTTCCATTCTAATTATCATTCATTAGTCTGATAAGACTTCATAAGCCATTAGCCATTAACCATTAAGCCCTTCCTCATGAAGGATGTCTCCATTTATATAGATTGAAGAAGAGGTTAGGATAAGTAGGTTAGGATCCCACTAGATCAATAATAGGAGTGACATCCAAACCGATCGGAGGACAACTCATCCTTGAAGCTTCTCATTCTAGAAACTTCGTGAAATTATTCTTTTTCCATGTATCAAAAGGTTGTTGTGCCCTTAAAAGGTTGTCAGAAACCTGTCAACAACAAACAAGGAATTATAGTACCGAATTACAATATCATCTCTGAGGTAGGCATCCCCACACTCATAACACAAAAGAATCTAAGCATGGTTGATGACCAATACATTGTAGATCCATGATTATCATATACTAATGATATGGCTACTAAGAATACATCGTGGATCCATATCACCATGAATTAATGAACTCATAGCCACCAAAATATACATTGTGGATCTATGAATTGTGACAAGAACATAGCCATGAATCAATACAATGTGGATCTATGTGACAACAATACTCTGAATACTTTCCATCACATTCTGGGAAATTGAAATCAAAAGACAATCCCCCAAGGTCTTCACCTTGTTCCCAATTCGTAGTACGATTCTCACCATGTGAATAGATTTCTTGGAGTCAAACATGGTAAAAACTACTTGATTACCAGTCATTGATGTATATCATTAACAAGTGAGAGAGAAATCACCATTGATGTTAATGATTCTCAAGGTACTTTTAAGTACAATTTTTTTAATGTGAATTGATGAGTTGAAGTCGAACATTCAAAGAAATATTAAGATCAGAGATCAGTGATGAAAACTGCATGTCAAAAGAGAATATACTTTCCATCAGGGAATGCAGGTTCCAAGGTACTAATGTAGCTTCTAAATCATCTTCCTGGATCATGATTTGGCATCGAAAGAAAGTAGCTCACTGCAGAAGGGTCTTGATATATCCCCCATCAACGACACGAAACATTTGCAAGATTTATAGTGATAATACAGAGTAAATTTTAGGACTGACTCAGGGATGGCCAATGAGATTGAAGGCTTAAAGGACTACAAAATAGGTTGACGCAATAGAAGACTCAAGAAATGAAAAACTGACTGATGCAATCAAAGGCCTCTCTTTATGGACATCTCTTGAACATATGGACGACACGACAACTGTCTCGGCAATGTTGACTCAACAAGGAAAGGACCCAAACATAATGTGATGATCACCAAAGTGTAATGAAAACCAAAGGTTCTCTTCAAAGGAGTCGAAAGAGTATGACGACACATGGAATTTGAAAGACTCAAAGACAAACGGATTTCCCTACCTTGACACAAAAATTGAAAGGGTGTCATGTTCAAGAGCGACTAGCTGCCAAAACTTAACATAGATTTAATGAATATTCCCTTCCGAATTCCCCCCCACCATGTCTGGCAAGCACCTCCTTATTTTTACACAAGATTGAGTAGGATAACATATGCTTGTACTAAAATCTCTTCCTTCATATGAGTCCCTTAGAGTATTGTTAATGAACCTGGTGGCCCTTGACCAAGTGTTGAGGATTCTTTGTCATGTTTGACCTATTTTTGGGACTTTGACAGGCTGTCCAGGGTGCAGCGCAAGACGAATCAAAGATCACGGGATCTCGGCCCCTTTTAGGGCCCTTTTTTGGATTTGGGATTATGTAACGAGTATGGAAATGTCAGCCCATGTGTTCACCCATATTTAGGCCTATTTTGTATGTATAAATAGAAGGCTGGGCAATGTAAGAAGAGGGAAATTGCAAGTTGTGCTAAGTGCTAGAGTTGGATCTATGTGATCAAGAGTTGTAAGTGCTTTGTGCATACTGTGTGAGACTTGTAGAGTTAAGTGCAAGTGGTTGTAACAGACTGTGGAAGGATTTGTGCTATGACCTAACTCAGGGAATGAGGATCTGGCAAGGTGTGCACAGATCTCCTGTCCTATGAGGAGTGGGTCTTGTGGCTCTATGCATTGAATGAAGCTAATAAAGAAGAAAAAGAGTTGGTGGACGTAACCCCAGGGTGGGGGTGAACCACGTACATGTTGTGTTGATCTACTTTGTGCGATGTGTTGATGTGTTTAGATGTTAATGTGCTTAGTGATTTAATATAGATGAATGATCTCTTGATCCTTAGTGCTTAATGATATGGATGGATGTTATATATGACTTATATACATGTTCTTAGTGCTTGAATCTGTTATATCTGCTTTGTTTCGTCATGCTAACTGATGTTAGATGATAGAGCTGAATGAATACAGTGAGGCTCTGTAATTAGGGTTAAATTGTGTTGTAACTGAGACTAAATATTGATGGATGTTAACTGTTGAGTTCTTTGTTAAGTGTTAGAATCACATATCTGTGTCCCAGCTAAGGTTGTAGACATCTGAGTCCTGCAACTATCATTGCCTTTACCTCGGGTGAGACTTCATCTGCTTCGCAGGTGTTGTCGAAATGGCCGGTAGTTAGGGTTTTGTTGGTGCGCTATTGTAGCATTGAACCCTAGGTCTACCCCTTGTGCCAACAGAACCTTAGGAAGGCATGGTTTGGTCCCATATGGGTCTTTCAATATAAGTTTTACAAGTCTAGAGAAAGTAAACTCGATGGTTTTTCATGTTTAGAGTATTATAAAAAAAGGATCGCGGAGCAATAAAATAAAATAAATGCAGAAATAAAACACAGAAGATACACAATACAATAGAGACACAAATATACATGGTTCACTTAGTGTGGGATACGTCCACCGAAGAAATTTTTAGGACCTTCCTTTTTATTATCCAACAAAAATGAAGGGATACAACCTATAGCTGGCTCCTAATCCTCATCGCCTTTGTTGCCTGGGAGATGCCAAAAGGTGCAACCTTCTCGGATATTGAACCATTCGAGGCGCTTGCTGAAAATTTCACTACCCTTTGGTACTCAAGTGATATGAACAATCAATGGCAGTCGAACGTTGTTTTTCACACCTATTACCTGCAGCTGAAGAGAGCCATCGAAGATGAACTTTGCATGACTTCGAACACCCTACAGAGGTTTCGACCCTTGATGAAGTTCTACGCAGATCGACACTTCATATACATAAAAGCATGAGCCAATGAACATAAGGACAAACTTCAGTCGTACTACAAGCTCACGGAAGAGGACCTAGAGGAGATCACTAAGGACTGGTTCGCAGACCTCCTTGTCCCCGCAAACCCTGCAGAGATGTCTAACCCTGACAGCCTAGAGATCACGCATAAAGAACAAGATACTCCCAGACCTAGCAGAACGAAGAAGACCGAAGAGGTCCAAGATTTAAGCAACACCTTAGGAAAGACTACTTCAGTATCCCCTGATCGAAGGGGTGATGACGAAGTAGAAGAACTAAATGGAAAAGGAACTGAATAGAAGTTAGGCGAAGTAACACCGCCCAGAGATGAGGTTGATCCCTTGAAGAAGAGGAAGGTTTCTCCCCCGAAACCTTCTTCTCGGAAGAAATCTAAAGCCATCGTGACCAAGATGAACACCGTGCTTACTGCTGATGATTTTGATTTCATCATCGCAGCTCTAAACTACGCTTCACTAGAAATCGTGGATAAACAAGAATCCAAGAAGGAGGAAATGTACGATAGAATTGAGATAGAAATATGAGGGGTACAACAGACCCTTAATTCCAGTCACGCAGTCTCCACTACGCCCCTACCATTAGGAGAACCAGAGTTGAGAGATGAGCCAACCCAACTCTGTTGACTAGTTGATGCAGTCGAAGCTCACCTTCGTTGCGCTCAAGAAGAAATAGAATAAGCCACCCAGGCCTTGAATAAAGTGCAAGGCGTACGCGTAGAACAAGGCAGAGTTGGAGAACATGAGAAGGTTGCTCTCCAAGCAAAGTTTGAAGAAGAGAAAGAATAGATGCAACAAGAAAAAGAACAGTTGCTCGCAGAGCAACTTGTTACGAGGGAAAAACTCTCTATGGCCAAGGGTAAACCACAACAAATAGGTATGACTGCAGAAATCAACTCAAATCCAACATACGCTATATGAACTAATGTGCAAGATAAGGAAGAGGCCTACCTCAATCCAATGTTTGATGGTGTTCCACCATTGAGCACTTCGACCCAAAGCTTTATACCTGCAATAATTTCTTAACAAATGAGCAGAGAAAGTATATAGTGATGATATAAAGGGGTTATCACATTAGATAACACAATACATCAATAAACACTACAAACATGCCCATGGATAATAATCATACATTTGCAATAAACCAATAGGACGAGAAAGGATTATTTCTATTAATAATTGATCAGCAAAAGTGACAACATTATAGACTTCCATGTTGACACGGTTTGAAACCAAGAAACCAAGTTCCTTCCAACTGGGCCTCCTCCACTTCAATCCTCCACCAAAGGCAATCTCATAAGAGAGAGTCAATGAGGTTCTCTCAACAATAGGGAAAGAGCTTGGGGGTTGAACATTGTGTTCAGACTTGAAGGACAAAGGGATGCAGACTCAATATGAAGTAATTTCTCCAGAGTAACTTTGCTCTCAAAGTTGAATTCTTTTTCCTCTTTTCCATAGCTCAAAATTGTTCTTTTATAGCCTTCAGAATGCAACTGAAGGGCCGAGTTGAAACGTTTCCAGTATGTGGAAGGCCAAGGATCATAGATCTTCTGTCCTGACATGGAAACCCAACCTCATTTTTTTTATTTTCAGGCACAAATCCCAATATACACTGGCTATAGTGGAGTATCCAGCGTATACGCATCTTTCATAGCTGATAAGGAGCATATATGTGGAAACATGTATATTTTTGGCTCTGGATTCATCAAAAAGGGATGACAAGTCTACATAGGGAAATGGAAAAAGACCCTCTGTGCAAGATAGCAATGGTGAGGCAAATCTTGTTATAACACAACTTGAAGTAAAAGAAGCAGTCAACAGAGCCCTCCACTCTGTGATAGGCTTAGAGATACAATCATAAGACTGAGTCACACATCAAGTAGAGCAACTCATAGAAGCTATCCAATAGCTACATCAATGAATAACAGACTTAGAGCTCCGCATAGTGCCCAACACCCTGTAGGATGTGAGGGACCAAAGAGAAGAAACTGATCGAAGTGCAGTTGAGAGACTAAAGGCCCTTGCTATGGAATGTAAGAAACTCACTAATCGTAGTTCCTAGACCTATGAGCAACTCACTGAGAATCCAGAACTCTTAGAATACAATATTCACGATAATTCACAGCCGCAATACAATTCCCTCATAAAAGAGGGTTTCCTTCGGGGGGAAAAAAAATCTAAAATAGCTTCTACTGTCATATCTACGACCTTATAATGAACGGTCCAGATTGACTAAAAAATTATAATATTTTACAAGGAAAGTTTTCCCAATATTTCGCTTTGGGAGTGCTTCCCCCGAATCCCCCTCCGGGGGGGGCTACAAAAATTTCTGTCACCCCACCCTAGACCCCCCTGGAAACAGTTGTAGGGGGGGGGAAGCCCCCCCACACTCCTTGTTATGGAATGGGATCCAATCACAACTGAAACAAACCTCTGAATCAGGAAGATAATCAAGCTCCACAACCAACAATCTCCCACTTGGAGACTGATCACAGCAACTCCACTGTTGATGTACCTGTTGGACTATACTCCACCTTGGACCTAGAAAATTTATCATCTTCACCTTCATGCTTGAATACCAATTGAAATTGAGAAGGAAGTGAGCTTCTCCCTGGTTACTCCCTTTGTTAACATGTCTGCAGGATTCTAGCTAGTATGTATCTTTTCCAACTTCAAATGTCCATCTTCCGAGATGGATCATATGAAATGATACATAAGTTGTACATGCTTAGTATTTGAATGTAAGGCTAAGTTCTTTGCAAAATGAATGGCACTCTCATTTTCATAGTACAACTTACTATTCTCCCGCTTCTTTCCCAATTCCTTCATAAACATATGTAACCAAATCATTTCTTTACTAGCCTATGTAGCAACAACATACTTTGCTTCTATTGTTGAAACTGAAACAACCTTTTGTAGTTTTGAAATCCAACTTATTGATGTTCCACCTACAGTAAAAACATACCTTATGGTGCTCCTCTTGCTATCTTTATCACCTTCCATATTTGAATCAACATATCCCTGTAGAACAGTGTCTAAATCTCCAAAACATAATGCATGAGTAGAAGTACCCCTCAAATACCTGAGAATCCACTTGACTGCCTCCCAATGTTCTTTACCTAGTTTTTTCATACACCTGCTCACAAATCACACTGCATGTAAAATATCTAGTCTTGTGCAAACCATCACATACATCAAGCTGCCAATTGTTGATGAATAAGGGACCCTGGACATGTATTTTATCTCCTCTTGTGTCTTGGGACACATTTCCTTAGTTAATTCGAAATGGCTAGCCAAAGGTATACTAATTGGTTTTGCATTATGAATTCTAAACCTCTCCAAAATATTCTCTATGTACTCACCCCGAGACAATGTCAATTTGCAAATTTCCATGTCTCTTGTTATTCTCATACCAAGGATTTTCTTTGCAACACCCAAATCCTTCATCACAAATGAATTAAATAATTTCTTCTTGAGCATATTATACCCTGCAACAAGCATGTCATCTACATACAATAGAAATATAATATAGCTTCCAATTTCTAGCCTTTTAAAATAAACACAGTGATCAGAATGACATCTACTATAACCTTGTTCTATCATAAACCTGTCAAACTTCAAATACCATTGTCTTGGATTTTGTTTTAGGCCATACAAGCTCTTCTTCAACCCGCATACCAAATTTTTCTTCTTTTTGACCTCATAACCCTATGGATGTTGCATATAAATCTATTTCTCCAAATCCCCATGGAGAAAAGTTGTTTTTACATATAATTGTTCAAGATGCAAATCTTCTACTACCAAAAGACTTAAAATAGTCCTAATTGAAGTCATCTTAACAATAGGAGAAAATATTTCATCAAAATATATACCTTTCTTTTGTGCAAATCCCTTTACAACAAGTCTAGCCTTGTACCACTTTTTCCCTCCATCTTCTTCCTTCAACTTGTAAACCCATTTATTCTGCAATGCTCTTTTTCCTGCAGGAAACTAAACCAAGTCCCGAGTCTGTTTATTTACCAAGGAATCCATTTCCTCTTTCATGTCTTTCTCCCACTTATATTTAGTGTCTACCTGCATTGCATGTTCATAACTTTCCGGTTCACCATAATTGGTCAACAATAAATAATACAATGAAGGAGAGTATCGTTCAGGGGGTCTATTAACCTGGTAGATCTTCTAACAACACCTGCAAGAGTTTGAGGTACTTGCTGCCCCTATTTTTGTACATTTTGATTTCCCATTACCTTTGGAATTTCTTTTTCAGTGATCTCATCAAGCACTGTCTATTTTGGTTTTTCTTTTCCTTGTTTCTTTCCCTGCAACTGATCTTTGTACATGACCTTCTCATTGAATATGAAATCTCTACTCCTAATGATTTTGTGATTTTCATAATCCCATAAGTGATAACCAAAATCATTAATGTCATATCCAATAAAGGTACACTTCTTGGTTTTTTCCTCAATCTTTGTTCTATTTTCTTTATCAATATGAACAAATTCTTAACAACTGAAAGTATTCAAAAATGAATAGTTTACCCTTTTACCTATCCATGCCTCATCTAGAATGCCACCATCCAAATAACTTGAAGGTCCTCTATTTATCAAGTAAATAAAAATATCTACAACATTTGCCCAAAACTGTAAGGGAAACTTTTCATGCAATCTCATATTCCTTGCACACTCCATGATTGTCCTGTTTATCCTTTCTGACACACCATTTTCTTGTGGTGTTCCTGGAACTGTCTTCTCTCTACAAATCCCATGGTATGAAAAATAATCATCAAACTCCTTGGTGCAATATTCACCTCCATTTTCTGATCTTAGACACTTCAACCTTTTTCTTGTCTCATTCTCAACCAAAGCTTTCCATTTTTTAAAAGTGTCAAAAACATCATTTTTTTTTAATGCAATAACCCAAGTTTTTCTAGTTGCATCATCAATAAAAGTAACATAATAACGAGAGCCACCAAGAGATGATACCTAGGCTGGTCCCCATACATCTGTATGCACAAGCTCTAACCTTTCACTCTTCTTTTCTTTTCCAACTCTAATAAATCTAACTCTCTTTTGTTTTCCATAAACACAGTACTCACAGAAATCCAAATCAATTTGTTTAATATCTGGCAACAAATTTATTTTGTGAATTATCTGCATCCCTTTCTCACTCATGTGTCCAAGCCTATGATGCCACAGTGTTGTATCCACTCCTATAGAAGCTAAAGAGATAGCAGAGTCAGTATTACTAGTACATAAATACAATGTACCTACCTTCTCTCCTTTTGTTATTACCAATGATCCTTTGGTGACCTTCCACACCTTATCTATAAATATAGATATATAGGCTTCACTTTCCAACTGCCCTATTGAAATTATATTTTTCCCTAGATCTGGAACATGTCTTACCTCTTTCAAAAACCATTTTTCCTCATTCTTTTGTTTTATTTGTACCTTTCCCATTCCAACAATTTTGCATGGTGCATCATCACCCAAATGAACTTGTCCAAAAGCACCTTGAGCATAATCTAGAAAATGTTTTCTATGGGATGTGGCATGAAATTAATCCCCTAAATATACTACCCAAGACTCAAAAATATTATTTTCACAAAGAATCAAGCATATTGTAGCACATCACCTGTTACATTTGCTTCCTGATTTTTCTCTTGTTGTCCATGTCTTTGTTTCTTTAGAGCTCTGCAGTCTTTCTTAAGATGTCCTTTCTTCCCACAATTCCAACAATCTATCTTTCCCAGTCTGGATTTGGATCTTCCCTTCCTAGAATTCCCATGGTTCCATGAGCCCTTTCCTCTATCCTTTTATCTCCCCTTGTTCTCCATGTTTAACGCATTACCTGATGTCTCGCCTATGCTTTTTCATCACATTTCCTCGCTAAGGATAACACCAACAACATCGTAAAATTTTAGAGTGTTTGAACCAAATACAAATTTACTTACATCCATGACCAAGCCATTCCAAATTTTTGGCAATGAGAACGAGATTAGAAGAGCCATGGCCTCATCATCAAAGTCCACTTTTACAAAACTTAGTTGATTAGTAACCGTATTAAATTCATTTAAATAATCTACAACAGACCCACCTTCTGACATCTTCATATTAAATAATCGCTTCATTAGAAATACCTTATTGGAAGCCTAGGGTTTTTCATACAGTTTATCCAATGTGTCCATTAACTGCTTCGTTTTCTTTTCTTTTGAAATATTGAAAGTCGTCGACACTGTCAAGCTCAGTCGTATCGTTCCTAGTGCCTTTTTGTCAACAACCTCCCATTCTTCGTCCTTCATGGTCATCAACTTCTTTGATATTCCACCCAATGGTAGGAATAGATCCTTCTGATATAAATAATATTCCATCTGCATCTTCCATAACTGGTATTTTTGGCCGTTAAATTTATCAACACTAAACTTTCCATCTTTTGCCATTTCTCCCACTCGAACCAAGAACCCTCTTTTCCTACGAGTTACCTTTCGCTATGATACCAGTTGTTAGAAAAATAGGACCATGAAAAAATAAAATAAAACAAATGCAGAAATAAAACACAAAAGATACACAATACTATAGAGACACAGATATACATGGTTCACCCAGTGTGGGCTACGTCCACCAAAGAAATTGTTAGGTCCTTCCTTTTTATTATCCAACAAAATGAAGGGATACAGCCTACAACACACTCGTTGTAACTTCCTCTTCTTTCTCTCACAGTCTCCTCTCTCATAATACAATATTCACGATAATACACAGCCGCAATACAATTCCCTCATAAAATAGGGTTGCCTTCTAAGGAAAAAATCCCTAAAATAACTTCTACCATCATATCTGTGACATTATAATGAACGATCCAGATTGACTACAAAATTACAATATTTTACAAGGCAATTTTTCCAAATATTACTCTTCGGGGGCACTGCCCCCGAATCCCCCACCAGGGGGGGGGCTACAAAAAGGAGTTCCAAGCATGACTGAAACAAACCTCTGAATCAGGAAGATAATCAAGCTCCACAACCAACATAGAGAGTTTGAAAAACACTTAAAGAAAACTTCAAAAAGGTAATTTTTCGTAAAATTAGTCTCCCAAGCCGGGAAAAGTATAAAAAAATTCAAGGGAGAGCTCTCCTAACCATAATGGATAGGGTAGTCTGATGAGACCGAAAAAGAGATAAACTACTTCTCAATAGATGTGATTTCTAACTCACTTTAACGAGCGTGAAAGACAAGAAGATCGCTCGGAAATCTTTTCATTTTTAAGGAGTCAAAAAGAGATTAAAGAAAACCCCAAAAGTTGCTTTTTCTTATAGCTTTTACGAGTCCATAAAAGTGATACAAGTATACTTGGAAACCTATTCTCAGGTATTTGAGAGCACAAGAAAGAACAAAGACTAATCTCGAGATTGGTTTCATTTTTACACAAGCTTGAAACAAAGTAAAACTATGCTTGGGTAGGTTTCATTTTTCGCGAGCTTGAAACTAGGAAAACTATGCTCATAATTGATTTCATTGTTTTAATGAGCTTAAAACTGAAAACTAACTGTGCTCGACACTTCCCAATGTAAATTCCAAATGTGGGTGGTTAGTACTTTTCCCCCATCTTTAGAAGCTAGTGGATTAACTCATGCATGATAACCAGGAGTTGGATACATGCCCCCCCAAGCTTCGTTTCATCTACTGACTCTTCTCCTATCACCAATTTCTATACCCAATAGACTCCTGGTTACTAATAGGAAACATTTTCACCAAAGAGGGAGGAACAAAAAGGATCAAATGACAGAGGTGGATGGAATTAAGGTTCAACTACGAGTAGTAATTGAAGAATTGAATCAATGGGAGAGGGGAATGTTTCATTTTTTAAAGAGATTGAAGAAGGAAAAGAACTATTCTCAGTGATCGGTTTCATTTTTTAATGATCTTCACATGAAAATGAGAACTTTGCTCATGATCAAGTTCATTTTTTAACAAGATTAAAATAAAAAATAAACTATGCTCTTAGACCTCTAATTGATCATGGCTTCCAAGAGGACAAATCTCTGGAAGGAATACATGTCAAAGTACAAACCTCGATCATGGATTCCAAGAGATTTTCTCTAGATGGAAGAACAAAACTCTAGAAGGAATACATGTCAAGGGTTGTGATAGGGGTAGGGAGATCAAGCTCTAATAGCCCTATCAAAGATATCACCATGTCAACTACTTGATCTAAATCAGAAGAAGGGCGAGATTCCTTCTCATTCGGAGTTGAATGCATGGGACAAGTTTCCACATAATTGACCTGCGACGGGGTGGATGACGCTGGCATGTGAGGACCATTCAAGGAAGTTGGATGGTTGGCCATCATATGAGGGCCAATGAATGAAAGTTGTTCTATGCTTACTATGTTTCCATTATGAGGGAAACACATCACTCAAAAGACGGTGGACACAACAGCCTTCATAGCATAAACCTAGCCTCGCCCGAGGAGAAAATTAAAGTCCAAGGGGTCATGGACTACCATCACATCAATGTAGACCATTTCCCCCCCAAAAGGAATAGGAAACTAAGGAAGGATCCCTAAAGGTTGAAAAACCCTTATGTTAAAAGGCAACAAATTTTGAGTCACCGATGCAAGATGAGGTGAACCAAGAGCTTACCAATCATTTGAGGATAGGATGTTGACATAAGCTCCCTCGTATATTATAATCTTAGGAATATTCCTACCACAAACTTGAAAAATGATTTGGAAAGGAATGTAATAAGGAAGATGAGGTTCTGTTAGAGCATTCCAATCAATGGTCATCACATTGCTTGTAGGGGGTTTCATTGGAAAGGGTGGAATTCCCCCTTGTTTGGAGGAATCCGTAGTAATAAGAAAGACCTGAGCGACATCTTCACTCTTCAAAGGAGGAGTGGATCGATTGAATGGGGGATCGGATCAACCACTTGGTTTTAAATCTTCAATAAAAGAGTGTGATCAACCAATGATGGGATCAAATCGATCACTTTGGTTTCACTCTTCAATGGAAGAGTGGGATCGACTAATGAAATAATTAGATCGATCACTTAGGTTTCACTCCTCAAGGGAAGAGTGGGATCAACCAATGACAGAACTTGATCAACCACTGAATCAACTAGATCAATGGAGGATGAAACCATATTGACCACTCAATCAACCGGACTAACCGAGGAAGGAACCAGATTGACCATGTTGAAGTCACTCTTCAAAGGAAGAGTGGGATCGATCGATGATGGTATTGGATCGACCACTTGATCAACCGATGAAAATATGGGATAAATTTTATGATAACTGGTTGGAAGAAGTTGTTGTTTGAAAATAGTAATCTCTTCCAATAATTTTGAGGCTTCATCCATGCAAGGGAAAAGGTGAGTTTAATGAATCCCTTCGCATAACCTACAAGGGAATTTGACTCTACTTTTCTTTCCCTCAACTTTATTCTTACCAGTTGACGATTTGTCACTAGCACGATGGCTAGTGACTGGTGACACGAGTTGATGAGGGCCCACAAACCACACTTCTAAAACCTTGGTTAAACCAGGGCAATCCCTAAGAAGGTGGTCTCCCTTGCAAAGTCGACAAGGGAATTTGACTCTGTGATTCATCTTGGTAGTATTAGCAACACAATCAACACTCACAACATTATGAATATTAGCTGGTTGATTGCTTCCAACATGACCTGCAGTGGTTTTAGGCTTGACCCCTTCCTTATCTTTCTTCTTCTTAATCTTCCTTTTCTTCTTCTTCTTATCCACTTGGTTACTAGCTTTGGACCTTTCACTAGGCGAAGAAAAAGAAACATAAGAAGACCCAAAGGGAGAAGAAGGAAAAGGGTCGACGGGAGGTTGATGATCCTAGGATGGAGTGCTTACATGTGAAGCATAAGGATCATTCACCAGAGTGGAAAACAACCAAACTGGTAACCCAATAATGAGTCCAGGAAGAGTCAAAGTAGTGATATAAGGTGGGCCAACATGTCCCACAGAAGGAGAATTAAGTGACATCCATGGAAAAGGTATACCTTTGTTGGTAGAACCAGGAACTGACACCATAAAAAATATAGAATCAACTTAAGGTTTGTTAGGAAAAACAAATAGCAAGTACTAAAAAATATAAGAAGAAAACCAAACAAACAAACCCTCCTACAATGAAACCACTAGTTGGTGATGAAATCCAATGTCATATTATCAATACAGGAAGTGGATGAGATAGGGCAGGTGGATCAGTTACGTTGGAAACCTTCTTAATGAACTTAAACCCTGGTGCAAGTTCCCTCACGGAAGAAACGTCGGTACCCTCCAAGGCACTTGAGTGAGTTTGACCAACGTTTGAGCTAGGTACATCAAAGAATTTCCCCTTTGCTATCACCTTGTGTATGGAACCTAAAGATAATGGCCACTAAGGTTACCACTTATGACAACAGAGCCTGGGGGAACAATCGATAATTGGGTTGTACACATAAGGGTAGGGTATCGAGACTCGAAATCCACTTGAGAAGGCCCACACGGGGTTGTCCTCCCAAGTGATCCCCAAGTCTCTTTCGACACTGTTTGTAATACACGCAAACCACACCACCAAGACCAACGAAGCAGGTTAGTGACTCCATTGGCGCCAATGTGATCTCGTGATTGACCCTTGTGTGAGAAGGGATTCCCAAGACAACATTGTGGCAATTGGATTTTCCCTCCCTAACACAAGATGCTATGCTTTTTTATAGTTTTAGAGATTTATTCTCACCGCCTACTCCAAATCCCTACACTTAATCTAATGTAGGTTTGTAGAGCCCTAGAAAGA
>SNQJ01S0198679.1:0-10550 GCA_010110895.2 Picea sitchensis
GGTTGCCTCTAAAAATAGATATAGATTTCTCTATAAACCTGATTCCTGGAGAAACACCCATATCCAATACTCCTTATAGGATGAGTACGCAAGAGTTGAAGGAGTTGCATTTACAAATTGAAGATATTTTGAAGAAGGGGTATATACACCCAAGTGTGTCACCTTGGGGTGCCCCATTGTTGTTTGTGAAGAAGAAGGATGGTATGTTGAGACTATGCATTGACTTCAAGTAGTTGAACAAAGTAACAGTAAAGAGAAAGTATCCTTTTCCAAGGATATATGACCTCTTTGATCAGTTATAAGGTGCGCAGATATTTTCTAAGATTGATCTCAGATATGAATATCACCAAGTGAGAATTAAGGAAGAGGACATCAGCAATACTTCCTTCAGAACAAGGTACAGACATTATGAGTTCACAGTGGTGCCTTTTAGATTGTCAAATGCACCAATTTTCTTCATGTGTCTGATGAATGGAGTTTTCAGAGACTATCTAGATAAGTTTTTCATTGTATTTATGGATGACATACTTATTTACTCTAAGTCAAAAGAGGAGCACGAGCAACACTTAACGATGGTACTGCAATTATTGAGGGAGCATCAACTTTATGCAAAGTTGAGCAAGTGCTCATTTTATGAACGACAGATTCATTATTTGGGTCATATTATTTCCAAGGATGGAATAGTTGTGGATCTGAAAAATATAAAATCCATTGAAGAATGGCCAACACCAAGAAATGCCATAGAGGTAAGGTATTTCATGGGACTTACAGGTTAGTAAATAATATTTATTGAAGGCTTCTCAAAAATTGTGCATCCAATTGCATACTTGCAAAATAAAGGTGTGTGATTTAAATGGACTCCAGATTGTGCAAGGAGTTTTATGCACTTAAAAAGTTTGTTAACAAGTGCGCCAATTTTGAGAATTGTTGATCCAAATTCAGAATTTGTTACGTGCATGGATTCATGCAAGGAAGGACTCGGTGGAGTCCTAATTCAGAATGGAAATGTGGTGTTATACGAATCAAGAAAGTTAAAAGAGCATGAAAGGATTTATGTTTCTCATGACTTATAGTTGGCAACCATAGTGCATGCCTTGAAGATTTGGCGGCACTATCTCATGGGTAAAACATTTGAGTTGAGGATTGATCACAATGGTCTAAGGTATCTGTTTGGACAATCAATTATAAATGTCATAAAAATCAGGTGGTTAGAGTTCCTCAGTGAGTATGACTTTAACATAAAGCATATCAGAGGAAAGGAGAACAAGGTGGTTAACGCACTCAGTAGGAGGGTTCATGAGATGCATGATACAACCATTAGCATGTACCAGACATATTTTTGCGACATAATTTTAGAGGGTTCCAAATCATATCGGCGCTATATGGACATAAAGGAAACTTTACAGCAAGGTATGTCGCAGTAGAATTTTGAAGTTTATGAGCTAAGAGAAGATGGAATCCTCATGTATAGATGCAGATTCTATGTGCCAAATGATCCAGAGTTGAAAATTCAATTATTGTCAAAGATGCATAAGGTTCCTTATGTTGGACATCCAATCTACCAGAAGACAATTGTCTCATTCAAAAATAAATATCGTTGGCCAAGTATGAAAAAGGAGGTTGCTGATTTTATTGCTAGATGCCTTAAATGTCAAAAGGTCAAAGCTAAGCACATACATCCAGCTGGTTTGTTGCATCATTTTCCCATTCTTGAGTGGAAGTGGGAAGTTGTGACCATGGATTTCATTACAAAGTTTCCTAGGACTGTTAAGCAACATGATTCTATTATGGTGGTGGTGGATAAACTTACTAAATTTTCCCATTTTATTCCATTGAAGTTAGTGCATAAGGCAACCAACATTTTTGAGATATACATGCAAGAAATTGTTAATCTTCATGGTGTACCTAAGACAATTGTGTATGATAGATATTCCAAGTTCACTTATAACTTTTGGAAAGGTATATTCAAAGAATTTAGAACAAAACTGAACTTTAGCACGACATATCACCCTGAGACCAATGGTCAAACATAACGATTAAATCGAGTGATTGAAGATATGCTCATGATGTATGTGATGGAAAGACCATCCAAATGGGAAGATTAATTGAATTTGGTAGAGTTTTCTTACAACAATGGGTATCAAGAATCCTTATATATGAGCCCATTTAAAGAACTTTATGGTAGAAAATGCAACACGCTAGTGAGTTGGGACAACCCTGCAGGTTGCGCAATGGTTGGGCCAGATCTACTCCGGGAAATGGAAGAGAAATTGTAAAGATAAGACAGAAATTAAAGGCTTCCCAAGGTGGAAAAAATAGTTGGGTAGATAAAGGCAGAACCCACAAAGATTTTAAATTGGGTGACCATGTGTTTTTGAAATTCAAATCTAGACGTGGTTCTATGAAGTTGGGGAATTGTTCTAAGTTGGTAGTGCACTATTTTGGGCCATTTGAAATCCTAAAGAGGATTGGTCTTGTCACATATATGCTTTCATTTCCTGCATCCTTGTGTATTCATAATGTTTTCCATGTGTCATTGCTTAAAAAGTGTGTACATGATGCTAATCATATTATTGATTGGAATGTGATTCAGGTGGAGCTGTAAGGTGATTTTCAAGTGTGACCGTTTTCATATTGGATTGGAAAATCAAACAACTCTGGAATCGAGTCATGGAGTTGGTAAATTTCCAATGGACCTGGTATGGTCCTGAGGATGCAACTTGGGAGAGCGAGGATGCTATGTAGGTAGAGTATCTGCATCTTTTTTAATATTTTTGAAATTTTGTATGTACATGTGTATATGATGCACTAAGGAAAATACATAAATAATGGGGATGGGAATGTAATGTCCTTGGTCTGAATCCTTTGTAATTGTACATATAGGCTAGTGAGTTGTGGTATTAATTTTAAATGTAATATACATATAGTCTAGTGAGTCATTGGCACTAAGTTTTGTTNAAAATACATAAATAATGGGGATGGGAATGTAATGTCCTTGGTCTGAATCCTTTGTAATTGTACATATAGGCTAGTGAGTTGTGGTATTAATTTTAAATGTAATATACATATAGTCTAGTGAGTCATTGGCACTAAGTTTTGTTGTTGTACGCACATGAGTAGTGCGTGGAAAATTGTTATCAAAGATAGGGTACACACATTTCATAGTGTTGTGCAGAAATAGGTAAGTGCACACACCTGGGTAAGTGCACACATTTCATAGTGTTGTGTGCACTTAGGTAAGTGCAGGGGAATGACCTGGTAGTTTTCACCGAGCTAAGTTACATATATGTGTGTGTGTGTGTGTGTGTGTGTGTGTGTGTGTGTGTGTGTGTGTGTGTATGTATTGAGGTCGGAGAGCCTTTGTGATTATGAGGCTGGTGATATGGGACGCAGATAGGCCAGTGCACCTATCCATGTAAAGTGTAATCATACTCAGTCATTAATAATATTACATCCCTGCGCGCAGAAAGACTCAGACGAAAAGAGATGGGGCCGGTTGACTCCACTAGAAAAGGGAAAAGGGGGTGATACTTACGTCTTAGGTAATATTTTACAATATTTCTGGAAAAGTGTAAGGTTATGGACAATTATTTTATCCTAAGTTCCTAAGGGTAGGGAACGAGTCACCAAGTGGTTAAAGCTACTTCTGAAGTGACAAGTGTCGAGTTTAAGGCATGCAATATATATTTTTGAGCCTTAGTGTATTTTGAAAAGGAGGGAACTCATCTAGGGGATGATTCACTTTCTCGAGACAAGAAGGGGGTCGGACCATATGGAAAATTTGATTATTACCTTATCTGCAGAGAAAATCCTATAAGTGTTTTATGTTTTTAAAATTGAGTCTTTATGTCGAAGAGGTGGGTTGTCAGACCCATGATTAGCCTCTCTGGGTGAGATGTTTTTTGTTCAAGAGGTGGTTTGTTAGGCCCACGAGCATACTCTCCAGGTGAGAGTTTTGCTGGGAATTATTCAATGGTGTGTTGGGAATTAGTTACAAGGCTCAGAGACTTCTTGTTTGGCCCGTTGTTGGTAATCCTAGAATGGAAGTGGGGCAACCAAGGGACTGTTGAGCAGAGAAGGGGCACACTTTCTTGGGTGTGGAAGTTTCATGGGGAATGAGATATTGTAAGCTAGTTGAAGCARTGGGCACCTTGGACTGAGAAATTCTATTGAATATTAGACCTTAGCATGTCACTAAKAACCCTTCTGACCTGGTGGAGTTAAGTCCTGGCTCAGGGATGACCTRTYGTTGAAAGTATATGAGAAATAAAGTCTATGGATGAGAGGAAMATTTGAGTTATGTGTGCARTTGGTGRCTTTCCTAAAAGATAAGTGTCTTATGTTCTTGTCTCGTTTTATGTTTTCATATTTATCTATGTTTGATATGGTTTAATTATTGTATGTTTTCGCATATAAGTAATTGTTGTTATTTTATCTAATGCTTCTTGTGCATGTAATTATGGTTCTTATATAGTGTATCTATAGTTGTGCATGAATATGACAAATGTTGATAGTTTTCCTGTAATCTAGCCTTATGATTTTGGAATGAGCCTCCTAGGAAATGTTTGAATGTTCCTGCGCACAGAGAATACTTTGTCTGCACCAGAGGCTAGATTTTCTTATGTGCATTGGGAAGCAATCCACACACACAAGGAGAATAGATTTGGCATGTGACACTAGGATGGTTACACACATAGTAGTTTTGTGTGATCAGTACACTAGTGTGCAGTTGTTTGAGTTACTTTTGTTGCTTAAAGTTGTGTTAAAAGGAGAAAGTTAGTGTGGTGCAACTCAGTTTGAGTTTGAGCACATGACTTTGAGTGATGTTGTGCAGACTAGTGTTTAGTATAGAATCTGCATAGTGGATTTTTGGAATAGCATTGTTTAGTAGTAATTTGGGCACGTTGCATTTTTGTATCAAAGCAGTTTTGGGTAATAGGGATGTTACAGATTGGTATCAGAGGTATAAATAAGGAGGATTTGTAGTAGAGGGACCCAACCTGGATGGCTGGGGACATTACAGATTGGTATCAGAGCATGTGATAAATGATGGTAACAGGAAACATTACAATTTGGGTGGCATTTCCCAAACTAGGTGGATGGTGACATTACAGGGAGTAAATCTAGTGTCAAAATGTTACCCTTATTGTTTTGGTTGTAACTTTCTCATACGAGCTATGTTTTGTGAACCGTTTAGCTCATTAGATAGCTCTCTCTGAGTTCTCTTGTTTCAGCTGTGGAGACAAAGTGTACCTTGATACACTTTGTTCTTATGTGTTTTGAATGGATCAAAACATTGTTTAGGCCCTCAAAAATGCCCCACAAGTTAATGACCTTCAAAAACCAAAAAAAATACATAAAACTGCATGTTTTACTATTGTAACATCCCCTTTCAATCTGAACCGTTGATTTTAAATCGCATGGAATATGAATCATTGATATGTGCTACATCGACCATCGGTGACTGGTGTTCTTACTTGGGCGTGCACCAGACTTTCCCTGAACTATCGACACAACCATCGGGCATCATCCCATTCCCCCGACAATCGATTTGTACACCACTCTAAATCGACCGATTCAACTGTTAGTTGTCGGTGATATTCATTGGTGAATGGAAATCCTTACCGATTCAGTAAAAACCCAACCATCAGCCCATTGGCGATCAACAATCCTTGATGAATGTTGAAAAAACTTCCCAAATCAGTCGACATGACCATCGGCCATCGACCACTTATGTTGG
Organism: Picea sitchensis; assembly: GCA_010110895.2. NCBI lineage: Eukaryota > Viridiplantae > Streptophyta > Pinopsida > Pinales > Pinaceae > Picea > Picea sitchensis. The sequence continues at coordinate 5,741 of SNQJ01S0198679.1, forward strand.
ATGAAGTGGAAACCGTTGACATGGTATGACATGTGGGTATTGAAATGAAATGACACATCATCCTGAGGTGTCAACTTGGGTGACATGGAATGACACATGGATATTGACATAGCATGACACATCATCACCCTCCTCCCCCCCATTGGCCATTGACTAATTCTCCTGGATAATCCAAACACATCATTGAATCATTCGACACTCGTACATTGGCTCATCGACCATCAGAAAATTTTGTTGCTTGAATCGAAACACTTTTCCAAATTGGTCGATGTGCGACCATCGACCCATAGGACATCTAAAACTTTTATTTCTTGATTTGAAACACTTCATCGAATTGGACAATGTTTGACCATCATCCCATCATCTGTCGATGATTGAAAATACTTTGTTGGATTTGGTCAACTCCAAGCATTGGCCATCTGTGGTCAACAATGTCTTCTGGCTGAACAAAAATCTTCCCCATTTCGGCCAACCCACCCATCAGTCATCGACAATTTCTCTTGGAAAATTTCCACACTTAGAAATTTTCAACCAAAAACCCTGACGAATATAAGTCGTCGATCTAATCCTTTTCAAAACCCCTAAAATGAATCATTCTCGTTGATTGGAGATACCTTTCAAAATGGTTGAAATGAATACAAACCATCGATCTAATTCATTTCCCAAACTATCGAAAATTAATCACAACCATTGATTTAGTCAACCTTTCAAATGATTGATACCTTATGAATTTTTAAATTAATCACAAAAAATGTTGGTCATCGATCTTGAGATCAGACACAATCTCAATTATTGATTTTCCAAACTGCCTCCAACTCTACAACAGCCATTAAAAATAGAAATTTGACCATTCCAAGTCGCGTTTGGCCATGCAACTTTGCATATTGGCTCCAATAAACCTATTAAACAACTCGGAGTCACTCAAACTCGAATTTACTCATGAATTTGGGGAATTTTCACTCTAATTTTTACCCATTTCTCCCCAAATCCGCATAGACAAAAGTCTACAATGGAGAATTGTCAAATTTGCATTTGTTCGAGCACGTTCCAGCCCATTCTTTGAACTAGATTCTTTGATACCATAATGTAACATCCCCCATCCCAACCGAGGCACATTACAATGCGGAATACTCATAGAACATAATTTTTTCTAATTAATTCAATTCTTTTACAACTAACTGATTTCCTGTAGCTTTCAACTACAAATTAAAAATATATTTAACTATTGTTCCCTGGCATATGTTGATTCATCTACAACATACTAAAATAGACATGAATTCATCTAATAAACTTCATTACAATAGCATATAGATCATTCTCAAACACACAGATCTCATGCACAACATTTATACACATAAAAATAACACATTCACAAGATAAAACACTTATCTTTTAAATATGTCGTGCAACCAACTGCTTGGGATAGATGTTCCACCCAACCATAAATTTTTTGTTCCAAATATCAATAAAAAATCACCCTCGAGATGAGGCTATCTATCCACAAAAGAGGGTGGTCTCTCATTGTCCACTCACAGCTCAGAAAAATCACAATCCCATTGATATCTTCCTACAGTTATCCCGATTTTCCACCATCTATTTTCCTCTTGACCTGCCCAACCCAAGGAATGTACCCCTTCACTGATATCATTCCCTCGTGTGTCCCATTCATTTATCAGGGTCTCTCTGACACAGGTAGCTAGGAATATTTCATTTGGAAACTCAAGAGAACTTGTTTCTAGGAAAAACTACCAACAAACAACAACAAACACTTGATTTTTTAGTGAAACTCACACATGAGTTCACTCTTCAATCCTGACAACATTTATCTTCAGTATTTATCTCCCATACACTCCAAATATGCTCCATATTTCTATAGAATTCACCCTTCATGGTTTCACTAGCTCCAGGCTCTCTTTCTTGCTCTCTACTTGCTCATCATGCCCAAAAACTCAAAATGTGTAAAAATTGTTGTCCCAACCCATACGAATTTCCTCCCTTTGGATTACCTTTATTGAATCACACTATTCCCCGAGTTGATTTTACTCAACCCCCATGTTCTCAATAACTTTCGAATGTGACCACTCACACCCACCCTCTTACATGTATTCAATTATTGGCTTTGGGAACACTCAATCAAAAATTAGAAGATTCATATACAAATAGCAATTTTATGATAATGGGTTGGATTAATATTCATGGGTAATTCCCCCTTGGACCCCTCTTGGCCATTATCCTAGACCCTCCCCTCTCTTGTGGATTAATTCAGCCCCCATCTTTTTCAATATCCCCTTAGCAACTAGAATCGCATTTTATTATTAAAACATAGATATATAATTCACATATTACATCGCTTTAACTGTAGCCACACATTACATCTACATTAAGCATTAATTAAACTAGGGGTTATAGTGGGGATGTTACAATCCCACTCCAATGTCTCTACAAAGATCACACTCAAAACTCACTTAGAGGGGAAGATCTAGCTATGGGAAACATGTACACAAGGACAAGCATGCAACCAATGAAAAACACAACTAGATCTCTATAGATATATTGGGTTATTTTCCCAATTTCACTTAAACTCTCAAATAGAAACAAGACCTATTCAATATATGGAAATCGAACCACACAAATGCACTCAAAAACCACGTGAAGGAAAATTGTGTGACCAAATAGCTCAAACAGAGACAATAACAAATGAGAACATACCACTACAACACCCTTTTTATCAGAGGAAAAAACTAATCTCAAGGGTTTGGGTTTTTTCTCTGAAAATCTACAGTTTTACAGATCCTCACAGGATACAGGCTAGTCAATTGGCGAGGGTCCTCGAAGAACACCTATAATGCAACAAGAGATGACCTAAAAAAAAATATTTTTAAGAAAGATGGATCTATTCCATATATTCTAGATCTATATCAGATCTCTCAGATCTACTGGATCTAGGTTGTAAAATGATGAAAGGGATAAAATCAAAAGAAAACCACAATCAACAAAGGAAATGATTGGCAAAGAGACTCAAACTAGAGAAAAAATATTCCGTAGCAGAGTTTCCAGTTATGTTATGGGGAAAATTCTCACAGGGATCTCACTGAATGATCAACAAGATATCCCTAGGATTAGCCTAGTTATATTATACATAAGAGGGTTTAGACTCCTATGGTTTCCTAGATCTAGAGAAAATAATTCCTCTTACACCAAACAAGGGTAGATCAACATACCTTTAACCTAAATTTTGTTCCTGCATGTCTTGGTTGATGTAGATCCAGAGTTCCAACTCCAGCTCCTATCACCTACTTCATACACACAAGAAACAAACACTACCAATCATATTCTTTCTCTAGTGTTATGAATAATCAATATTCCTTATATATATCATAATCTATTACTCATAAGATCATATCCAATTAATTCATGAATAGAACACAAATAATCTGGAGGAAAATAAATGATCTATTATATTAACATAGAGAACTTGCATTGAATCATACCTTAGTGATGATGCCATTCTTCCTTAACTCCTTTCTCCTCCCTTAACTTCTTGGGCAGGCTAGTCACCTATTACTTATGTTTGTGATGGATGTAACAAGCACCTCTGCAAATGGGAAACGTAACATTGCTCTTGAATTCTTTCTCCTCTTTAACAAGACTTTCCTTTGTTATATAGCTCTTTGGAGGAGGCTTGGGAGAGATTCTAGACATTCTATATACCACTAGAGACTTGAATGATGTGAGTTTCTAAGCCCTTGCCATGAATATACAACTCATCCCTCTCATATCACATCGTAACTCCTTGAATCTAGAAGTTTTATAGATCCTCACTTGTTGAGCTACTAGTGACCTGTGAGGATCCTCTCTTGTTGATATACTAGTGACCTATGAGGATCATCACTTATTGTCTACTATGTATCTAGCAAGGATCTCCAAAAGGGTTGAAAAATTAGGGAAAATGTGCATTTTGTCTTACATCTTCTTATGCATTCCTCTATGGCCTATAGGGTGGAAATTAAGGCTATAAAATCCATACATCACATTTACAATATATGTTTCTAGTTTTGGGTTTGAAATTGGGGATGTTACATTCCCCTCCCCCTACAAACTACAATGTCCTCAATGCATATGACCATACAATCTACACATTGATATATATAAAATATTACATCAAAATGCTTGATAATTCTGCAACTTAATTACTCACACAACAATTCCAACCAACAACTCTCTTTTACCCTCAACCTACATATTGGTTGGGTAGGAAATATCAGAGTTGTGTCTCCAACAACTTCAGCTACCAAAATGGAGTCTTTATTCTCTTATGTACAAATGTACATTTAGTTTTCTTCAAAATTTGCAAAAATTTACAACTATGCTTCCCGCATGGCTTCCTTGTGCTCCCATGTATTTTATTCAGGATTGTAGTAGGTCCATTGAACTTTTACCAATCCAATGTATTTGTTCTTGAGCACCTTGACCTTTCGATCTAGGATGTGCACTAGCTCCACCCAGAAGTCCCCTTCATGTTCCACCTGGATTGTAGTCCAATCAATCACATGATTAGGATTAGTTACATACTTTTTTAATAAAGACACATGGAACATGTTATGAATTCTCATCGATGTAGGTAATTCTATAATGTATCCAACTAACCCTATCTTTTCTAAGACCTCAAAAGGCCCACAATATCTCGTTTCCAACTTTGGGCAACTTCTCAATTTCAACGAGATTCTCTTGGATTTAACTTTTAAAAACACATGCACTCCCACTTTGAATTCTCTATGTGTTATTCTTTTATCGATAGAGTTGTTCTTCC
>SNQJ01S0198680.1:0-17350 GCA_010110895.2 Picea sitchensis
TGATGCCCATTTCCTTAATACATTTTGGAAAAATCTCTAGTCTCTCTTGGGGTGTCACTTCAAATACTCCACTTCTTTCCATCCGCAGAAGGATGGAAAAATTGAAGTTGTTAATTGTAGCCTAGCCCATGCCCTCCCCATTCAGTTTACCAAATCTAAACAGTGGGATGTCACCCTCCATCTTGTCCAACACAGTTATAATAGGGCAGTTCATGTTTCTACTGGCTTGTTCCCTTTCGAAGCTTGCTTTGGGTATCAACGTACTATCCCTTATGAAATTCCTTTACAGATCCAACCTTATGGTACTCCTCGACAACAAAAAGAGAAAACCTATGACTCATCCTTTTTGAAAACCTTGGCTCGTAAATAAGCTCAAGTTTCTGAGGCTTTAAAAGTTTCCCAACAACATTATAAGGCCCATCATGATGTGCACAGGAAGCCACTCTCTTTTTCCCCTTTTTACAAGGTATGGTTTCACATGGACCACCAACGCTTTCAGTCCCAGTGTTATCACATACTGAAACCCCTTTGCTATGGTCCTTACATAGTTCTGCAACAAGTTGGAGACAATGCTTATTGCATCGACTTTCCAACACAGTTGGGTATTTATGATGTGGTAAATGTGAACAATCTCAAGTTTTATGAGCCTCCCCTCCTGGAAGAAGAGGTCACAATATCACACCCCTCTGATTTGGTTCTAGATTTCTAACCACCTCTCCTTCATGACACAGTGCTGGATACACGCACCACCACTACTCGCACTCAACAACAAACTTCCTTTCTCATGGGTCACAAGGGTCAACCTCCATCCCAAGATAAATTTCTATCATAGTCTTCCATGTTTGAGAAGTTTCCACAATTGCTCATAGAATTCGAGACACTTAGAGGATTAAAAATGGATGAATTGGGAAGGAAGGCACACTCCCCATGGAGGATACCACACATCTCGAGGCAGACTAGCATGGGGCTACCAAAAAGGTGAACCTCCTTCCAGATGCAACACACTTCACCACAAAGGTGAGATGGAGCACATCTTTACCTAGGAGGTTGGTCAAGGACCAAGAATTGGTCAACTAAGATAATTGTTAGGGTTTGGGACCTTTTGTAGCTATTGGTTAGTTATAATTGGTCCAGTTTTTTATCAGAACCATTGTATGTTCAACCTATCCTATATAAAGGCTTCCTATTCTACTAAATAAGATGAATGGTTGATTTTGCTTACTCATATCAAGTGTTGTTTTTTTCTTTCTCTGTGAATGTTGTTTGGCTTTCTTTGCAATATTATATATCAATTAGGTTCATTCATGTCTATGATGATTGTCTTTTTTTCCCATGGCATCCTCTTTTACCCTTTATTTTTTTGAGTTTCTATGTCATTGATCATGTTATTATTGAGTTTCTACCTTGCTACAACCTTCATTACTCTACATTCTATCATAATTGACCATCATAACCCCTTGAATAAGATTATTTTTGTTTGCTTGTAGTGGATAAAGTTTGTCATGTTTAAATTATTTCCCTGCACAACATTCATAGTGTAAGAAACTTACTTTGTTCTTTGCTTACCTACCATTTCTTTGCCTTCCAACCTCCAAGGTCACAACACAAGGAATTATTCCACAACTCTTATATGCAAGGCTCTAACATTTCATTTGTTCTTGTATCATCATCTTGTCCTTTAAGATCTTCCTCCATGTCTCTTCCTCTTAACTTGCACAAGACAATGAATGTGCCACTTATTTGCTTTTAGTCCATTGAGCATCCCATTCATTTATCAAGGTCTCTATAGTATGGGTAACCATGAATCTCTCTGTTAGGATCTCAAGGGAAACTCATTGCCACGAAAAACTACCAGGAAAACAACAACAAATGCTTGTTGTTGCAGTGCAACTCACACATGAGCTCACTTTTCAGGTCTGACAACTTGACTCTTCAATTTCTAGCTCCAAAACACTCCAAAAAAGAGCTATCATGCTCCAAAATTCACATATCCTTCCTGCTCTAACTATAGTGTTCTTTTTTCGTTATCTCTCATTGTTGTTCATGGAAATATTGAATGTGAAAAAACGTCTAATCTCCCGATACAAATTTATTTTTTTTCCCCGAGACAATTGACTTCTCACTCTACCCAATGTTTATTGTACATCACCCCCATGCTCTCCAATAACTATTGTATGTGGTGCTCACACCTACCCTTGATAGGTATTCAATGATTAAGCTCTCATATATTCAAATAGAGAAAATAGAAGGCTAACCCAAAATATAATAAGATTCATAAATGTGGGTTAGAAATAGTAGATCCACAATTAGTTTCCCCCCTTGATCCCCTCTTAGACAATTCCCAGGAATCCCCCTCCCTTGTGGATTAATCAAACCCCATCTCTATCCATATTCCCAATAGCTGGAATCTCATTATTTTTTATTAAAATCAGAAAATGCATTTCATATATTACATCGCTTGGCCATAGCCACATTCATATCTACATTACACATTAATTAAACTAGGTATTATAGTGGTGATGTTACACCACATATTTGTGCTAGTTACTCATGTGATGGTCATTATGATGGTGGAGTTCATTAAAGTTTTTCATTAAGTGCATTATGTGTGGTTGACATTGACTACCTACATGACCAGTTGACTCCCCTTCAACTATCTCATCTCAATCAATCTACTCTTTGGTCGACTATCTCTTTTCAATTGGTCACTCTATATTCAACTATTAATTTTTCACCCACATTTGATTGTATCCTTCTTCTTCTTTTTTACCATTGTTTCATCCCATAATTTATAGTATTTCTTTCATTACCATTTTAGCCTCTTATTAGTGGGTAGGCTAGAGGGAACACTCCCCAAGGAGGAGAGCACACATTTCTAGGAAGACCAGCATGGAGCTACCACAAAGGTACACCTCCTTCTAGATGCAGTTCAATTCACCACAAAGGAAATATGGAGAACATATCTACTTGGGAGGTTGGGAACAAGTATCAAGGACTAGGAACTATTCAACTAAGATAGTTGTTAGGGTTTGGGACCTTTTCTAGTAGTTGGTTAGCTAGAATTGTTCCAATTTTGATCAGAACCATTGTATGTTCATCCTATCCTATATAAAGGCTTCCTATTCTACTAAATATGATGAATTCTTCATTTTGATTACTCATATCCTGTGTTTTTTTTGTATTTCTCTATGAATTTTCTTTGGATTTATCTGCATTATTATAGATCAGATGGTATCAGAGCACTGTTCCAAGGTGCTTCTGCTCCACTAGTCATAGATTTCAGTGGTAGATCCAGTAAAACCCATATCCCTTCCTAGGATGTGCTAGGGTTGGTATTTTGTTTTCTGGAGGTAAGGTATGTGCTAGGGTTTCTTTTCACCCTCCTCTCTCTCTTCTAAGAGGTGCTCTAGGGAAACTAACTCCTCCTCTTAGATTAGGAATATTTTCAGAGGCGCGCTAGGGAAACCCCCTACTCCTCTCATTTATGTCAAGTGTTTTAGAGGTGCTCTAGGGAAGCCCCCTCCTCATCTCCGCTTAGTTTGTAGTTGATAGGTGTGATAGGTTTTTTCCCCTCCTACCCTCTACATATTAGTGGCCTATCTTTCATATCTAGATAGGAGCAACATTATTTTATGAAGATCATGCCTCCAAGAAGTTACACTTTAGAGGATGATGCCTCTTCTATAAAATATTCCCCTATCCAAGAGTTGGATTTATCTCTTAATGATATTATTATATTGTAGCATCAGATTCGAGCTCCTTTTCAACTATATGCACGCTTACAACTTCCTAAGTTATATAGGAAGATCAACGGGGACATTGTGGATTCCTATATTTGAAGTCTCTCTATATACTTCATCACTTGTCATGTCATCTTTGACGAGGAGAAGCTTCAAATTTATATCTTACAAATGGAAGGCATTTCCCAGGCCTGGTGGAATACTCTACCCATTGGGACCCAAATCAATGTGTATTTGCATGCATCTGCCTCATATTGTAATCCTCATATTGGCACGTGGGAAGCTCTTTGTCAAACACTTCGTAGAATATTCTATCTTTTTTACTACCGTCAAAATCTTCTATCTCCCTCGTTGCAGCTCCGCCAATTCACATTCCATTCCATGCAGCAATACCTTGAAATATTCACCAATCTCGACATCCATCTTCATATTCAGGACTCCAAATAGGTACTCATAGTAAATTTTAATTCTGGTTTATTGATTTTTTTTACGCAGAGAGGTGGACCTTTTTTATAGTACTTTTCAGGATAAGGCTTTCTACCATGCTCTAGCAGTGAATCGTAAGATACCCCCTTACCTGAAAGTCCCACGGTCTCTTCCTAACTTGTCCTCTATTACCTCCTCTTCAAAATATCCCTCTTCCCCTAAGTTTACTAAATGGTGCACATTCCATAAGTCTTCTTTCCATAACACCATCGATTGTTGTTTCCTACAGAATCCATCTATTGCCAAAATTATTTTTGTTGATACTCTTGAGTTCTCATCTTCAACGCCCCCTCCTTTTGAGATAATATATTTAGAAAATCCCACATCTACAGACCCTTTTTTCTTTTTATGTCTACTAATTCTAATGCTACCTCGGTTGCCCCTCTCTTCACCCATAATTTCCAAATCAAGCAATCTCTTTCTACACTCATTATTGATAATGGAAGCCAGAAGAATTTAGCAGCTAAAGATTTGGTGAACATATTAAACCTACCCACCACCCCTCATCCCTCTCCTTATCAATTAGGGTGGGTTCATAAGGACAAACCTTGTCTCATGGTCACATAATGGTGTGTCATCACCTTTGTCATTGGACCTTTTTGTGATTTTGTCCTTTGTGATGTGTCTTCATTAGATTATTCGGATATTATTTTGGGAATCCCATAATAGGAATAACACGATGCCATCTATGATGCTCACACCCATTAGTATCACCTCAAAAAATATGGTCGAGCTTATGTTCTTACCTCTTCATCCCTGAAATCTCCTCCTCTTCTCACTAGCCAAGTTACTGTCTTCCAAGTAAGCCTCAATAAATCCCTCTCCTTATGCATTATGCACCCTATTAAGCCATATCAGACACTTGAGTCCATTGCAACTTATCTTTATGTTTTTCTATATGAATGTTTTGATCTATTTTCCCCTCTAGAAGGCCTCCCACCTCAATGCACTATTGAGAATTCTATCGACCTCATTCATGGTACTTCTCTTCCTAATTCACCTTCATACCATTTGTCTCCTTGTGAGGCTGAGGAAATTGAACACCAACTCCAAAAACTTCTCAGTGTTGACCATATACATCCCAACTTATCTCCTTGTGCCTTCCCTGCCTTCATTATTGCCAAAAAGAAGAGTGGTGACTGGTGTTTATTGACTGATTACTGTGTTCTCAACAACAATACTAAAAAAAATAACTATCATCTCCCTCATATCAAAGAATTACTTTATCAAATCAAAGGGGTAAAGTATTTTACAAATATGGATCTGACGAAGGATTATCACCAGGTGTGCATGGTTGCTACCTACACTTGGAAAAAAATAAATTAAAACTAGATTTGGGATTTATGAATGGATGATGATGCCTTTTGGCCCCACCAACACCCCTGCCACATTCCAGTGCCTAATCAATGATATATTTCATCCTCTTTTGGGTCATATTGTCATCATCTATTTGGATAGAAATCTGGTCTTCAGTAAGACTTGGGAGGAACACTTACAACATGTGTGCAATGTACTCCAATTGTTGTGTACCAATCACCTGTAGGTGAAGGAATGCAAGTCCTCCTTTTTCCATACTTTTGTCTCTTAATTGGGGTTTGTCATCGAGAAATAAGGTGTATTTCCTAATGCTTCTAAAGTTTAGGATCTAGCAGAATGGATTTCTCCTTAGTCAGTGATGGCCCTTAAAATGTTTCTTGGTGGAATCAATTTTTACAGGAAATTCATTCCTCACTTCTTTTAGCTGGCCAAGACCCTTCATCATTTGGCCAATTAGTCCACTTTTATTTGGACTCTGGTGGCTTAGGAGCAGTTCCAACGCCTTACAAAGGCCCTTTGTTCAACACACATCCTCTGTTTACCCGATATTCATTAGCCTTTTGAAATTAAGACTGATTCCTCTCAACATGCAATCAATGCAATTCTTAAATAGGGAGGACATCCCATTACTTATCAATCTAAGACATTGGCTCAAGCCAAACAACACTAAAATACCTACAATAAGGAATTATACAACTTGATCCAGGCCCTAAAACAATGGAGCCACTATATCTTGGTTAAGGGGACCATTATTTATACTAATCATCATCCTTTGATTTTTATTAATTCTCAGACTAAGATTGAGGAACAACATCACTTGAAGCGGGATTCTTATATACAAAAATTCCACTTGGTCATCAAATATAAGAAAGGGGCCACTAATCACATGGTTGATCTTCTTAGTCATCCCCCTCCTTAGATACTTCAAATCTTGTCTTTCCATTGTGATTATTATGAAGATTGGAAGTCTATGTATGCCTCTGACCCTTTCTTTAGTACCATCTGGACTGCATTGCAAAAACCTAATGTCATTAACTAGACCCCTTTCCTAGATTACCACATTCAGGATGGCTAGTTGTATAAGTTTGACAAGATATKTGTTCCTACTATTGATGATTGCCTTGTTCTCATTTGCAAAKCCCATGCCTCCTATTATGGTGGGAACTTAGACACATTCAAAACTACTCAACRTATTCAACGTCACTTCTTTTGGCCTTCTTTACAATGCCAAGTTGAGAAATTTATCGAAGTTTGTACCCTCTATAGTCAACATAAGTCGACCAACCAYAAKTATGGCCTGCATAAACCCTTACCTATTCCCTCCCATCCCTGGGAATATATCTCTATGGAATTCATCATCGGTATTCCCATGAAATTTCATCATCATGATGCCATTTTGGTGGTTGTGTGTCGCTTCTCCAAAATAGCCATTTTTGTCCATTACACTAAGATAGTTGCGTCTACTCAAACTATTGATCTCTTTTTGATTCAGATTATTTTCGCCACAAAAGGAGAGTGGAGATATAATAAACAAATGTATAGATATATATTGGATATCCAATAATATATCATAAATGTATCAAATATGCAACCATAAACACAGATATACAGTAACACACAATTTTCTATTAATGAGCAAAAATGTACAAAGACTGTAAAAATACAGAGTGAAAGACTCGCTATAATGGTGGAATCTTATCTCTGAGAAGAGATGTGAAGGATACTCGTATTTGAAAGAATATGATATTAAAATGAGGCTCCAAAGGCCTTTTTATAATAAATAAACCCTAGAAGATGAAAATCCAACAGTTTTGTGGACCCCATTTTGGGTAGTTTGGTGTATTAATTTCCCAGGGGCGTAGGATTGGCATACGAGCTTCGTTTGGTGTGCACGATATATCGTTGGAAAGGTATCGTTGAGGAGATTCATTTAGGGGTATAAATAGGAGCCTTGGTCTATCATTGAGAATATCTATCCTAAAAAACCTTCATTTAGGTCCTCAAAATGGCCCCAAAAGTTAAAAACTGCTAAAAATAGTAAATTACCAAAATTTCCAGAAAATTGTTTTGAGCCAGTTGACAAAGATGGGTGGCCACTGATATCCACCTAGATAAATCCTCCCTCAGGAATAAATGGTCTCCACTGCATTGATTTCTAGAGGGAGAGAGAAAAGCGTTTGTTGAATCTGGATCTTGATGAGTTGCTTTCCTTGTTGGAGAAGTTGTGTTGCTTAGCTTATTGAAGGTTTTCACGAACCTATGGCTGGAAGGGTTGGACCTTTTTGACCAGTCTGGATACATGATATTCCTATGTGTAGAAGGAATCCTTATGCTTTTCTGCAATCTTGGAGACCTTCTTCTATTGGTTAGAAGGTGCTTGGGCYGAGGCTTTAGTGGTTGCAGTATCCTTTTGTTCACCTTTTGAACAGATTGTGAAGAAGTTGAATTTTGTAGTATGAGATACTACCTTGTGACATTGTTTAAGTTAGATAGTATTTGGAACTACCTCTGGTATCCTGTAGAGATGACCCCCAAGAGAAAAAATGAAACTACGAGGTCGAGACTCATAGATAGCATGGTGCTTCCACACATATGACTAGCCCAAGAGAACATCACATACATCTAGCGGGGAAACATGGCATAATACCTCCTCCTTGAAGGGTTGGATTTTGTATGACAATCAACACTACTGACTAACATGAATATCTCCTCCCTTGCAAAGCCACCCAATGTTGTATGGATGTGGGTGTGGTGTTGTCGACAATCCCAAATGTTTGACAACCTCTATTGAGATGAGGTTCTTCTGGCTTCCACTATCAACAATAAAATGCAATGGGGTCCCCTTCACCCTCATATGTGAATGAAAAAGGTTCTACCCCTCTTCAGGATCTATTGCTTCTTCTGGTTGAATTGTTGCGGTCGCGATAATAGTAGTGGGGTTTTCGTCGATGATCTGTCTTCTATCAGTATTTTCTGAATCAGATTATGAATCAAGGTTCGACTCCTTGTCTTTCATATCAGCCACCAATGATGTTTTTGAGCAACATTCATCGGTGTTGTGCCAGGGGATTTTTTGGAAATCAAACCATTTACCAGTGTTGTTCTTCGTCTTTTCATCACCCTTCCTTTCATGTTGCTTGGACTGGTTTTGAGGAGACTGTTTGTTAGGGCCATCTTTATCATACTTTGGTTGTTGCGTATTTGTAGACCCAAAGTCCCATTTGTTCTGGTGCTTAAATTTCTTCTTGATTTTAACAACATATCAATAAGTCACACCGAGTCATGAGATTTCTAGAAAATCATTGCAGTTTGGGTGTATCTGTGTAGAGCCCCACGGTAATTCAGAACCAAATTTTGTTCAGATTCTTTGATACCCATCTTGGTATGCAAGGTATGGAAGGTATTGGTGAACTCCAAAAATTCTTGGCCCTCTCTTGTCACAGTGTGGTCCATCTCATGTATTGGTCCTCATAGTTTCCAATAGGGTAATATTATTCCTTTACCGCATCCACAAAAAATTTCCAAGTGGGCTCGACCCCATATATTCCCCACTCCTATGTGAAAATTTTCTCCCTGTAAGTTTCCCACTAATGTTTGACATGGGGGAGATCCTTAAGGAGTGTGAAGGAGTGTGAAGGTGATATTTTCCTCATCGAAGAAATTATGAACAAATAAATAACCTTCTAGTAGATTTAACCATTTTTCTAGGGCATCCTCATCTATCTGTCCTTCAAATATGGGAATATCAAAATTAACTTGTACCTTGAAAGGAAAGGTGCCTCCAAAGTGACCTCTTGATGAAGACGTTCTTGTTGTTTTCAGCGGGCATTGAAGGATGTGGAAAAAATTCTCCATCATTTCATCCCTTTGTCTCATGAGAGCTTGCTCAAGCAACATATTGATAGAATCATATGCTCTATCATTTTTATTTTCTTCTGCCATTGAGGGTTTATTGGGTGTGCGAGAGTGGTTTTCCTCAAGAGATACAAGCTCGAGACCCAACTTGCTATACTCAGATCTCGTCGAGAACATGCACTGAAAAATGATCTAGAGAAGCCTTCTCTGATACCACTGATCCAGATTATTTTCCGCACGAAATGAGAGCAGAGATATAATAAAGAGATGTACAAGGATGTTGGAATCAGGCCGAATCATAAATAAAGGCTATTTTTGGAATAAATGCATGCAAGAGTAAAGAGACAACTAGAAGGAAAAGCAGGATGCGTGCATGCATGGAAGACTTAATGATGCTAGGGTTACGGTTTTGTAATAAATTGTAATGGTTGGTGAGCTGGAAATAAAAATAAGTAGTACTTAGAAGAAGAGAAAAGAAGGGAGAGAAAAAGAGGAGAGGAGAGAGGAAGGGTACTGTAAGAACTGTATTAATCATTAAGCTGGTGAGATAGGGAGGGAATGAGCGACTCGATCCTGAGGGTTTGATCGCAAGCTAAGGAGCCTAGTGTGATCTAGTCAGCCTCGTAGGGATCGAGGTGATATTGAGGAGAGTGAAACCTAAGAATGTAAACATGTGTGACATGATATCTTTCTGAACCATAATAAAATCCTAAGACCCAGATCTTTGTGGACGTAGCCTAGGAGGGGGTAAACCACGGTAACACTATGTTGTGAAATTGAATGAATGTGTCTTTGTGTCTGATTAATTGATTATTGTTGAATGAATGAAGTGATTAAGTATATCTGGTATTTTACATGCATACGTAGAATAATTTTTATAACCGGAAGTTAAATAGACTAGAGAAAGGTTGTGACATACAACACAGATATCACTCAATCTCAAGTTACAAACATCTAAGTATTGCAACCACGCATAAGAGTTATCTTGGGTGAGATTGCACAATGCATTCTGTGTACTGTGTTTCCTTCTGGGTAGCCAACAGGGATGATAGTCTTAAGGTCTTTTGTTGGGAAGCTTCTTGGGTATGAACTGGGGTTAACATGTAGTGGTAAATGGCTAGAGGGAAAGGGTACGACCAAAAAATAGTTCATTTTCCAGCCGATTGAAAGGAAATAGGATTGAGCACATGAGATCTGCAAAAGGCATGTAAAAAAAATACCAGAAGCATGCCGAATTAGAAAGAAAGGATATTTTGGGAAGAAATGCGTGCAAGAGAAAAGCGACAGCTGGAAGGAAAAGTAGCACATGGACATACATGGAAGACCTAACGACGCTAGGGTTAGGGTTTTGTAATACATTGTAATGGATGGTGAACCAGAAATAAAAAGTAGTACTTAGAAGAAGAGAAAATAAGGGAGAGAAACAAAGGAGAGGAGAGAGGAAGGGAACTGTAAGAACTGTACGAATCATTATGCTGGCGATCTAGGGAGGGAATGAGCGATTCGATCATGAGGGTTAGATATTAGGCTGAGGATCCTGGTGCCATATAGTCAGCCTCGCAGGGATCGAGGAGTTGTTGAGGAGAGTGAGACCTAAGAATTTAACCACACACGGCGTGATATCTTTCTGAACCATGATAAAATCCTAAGAGTGAGATCTTTGTGGACATAGCCCAGGAGGGGGTGAACCATGGTAACATTGTGTTGTGAAATTGAATGAATGTGTCTTTGTGTTTGATTAATTGATTACTGTTGAATGAATGAAGTGATTAAGTAGATCTGGTGTTTTACATGCATACGTAGAATAATTGGTATAACCAGATGTTAAATAGACTAGATAAAGGTTGCGATGTACAACACAGATCTTGCTCAGTCTCCAATTGCAAACACTTGAGTATTGCAGCCACCCATAAGAGCTATCTTGGGTGAGACTGCGTAGTGCATTCTGCATACTGCGTTTCCTTTTGGGTTACCAGAGGGGCCGATAGTCTTAAGGGATTTTGTTAGGAAGCTTCTTGGGTACAAACCGGTTTCAATTTGTAGTGGTAAGTGGCTAGAGGGAAAGGGTGCGACCATGAAATGGTTTTGTTGCCAACCGATTGGAAGGAAATGGGATTGAGCACATGAGATCTACGGAAGGCATGTCAAAAGAATACCGGATCAGACGATAAAAAGGTGACATAATGTGCCGCTAGAAGGGGATTTTGAGACCGTAGAATCCCACAAAAGCAGAGATTGAAAGATGGTTGAAGACAAAGGAGCTAGAGTTTGCACAAAAAGATAACAAAATCCCCAAGTTAACACTGCGCAAATATCTGGACAAGTACATATTCACTGAATTACATGAATTATTTTTCTGTGAGTTCCCACACATATTGCAAGAGTGGATCAAAAGATTGAAACAAAACCATCCGAAAAATCGGATTAGATAGATAGAATGGAATCTAGAAGAGATCGCACAACTACAACGTGGTGATAATAAATTCACACGTGCAGTAGATTTTTGGCTCGATAGTATTATAGTAGGCTTTATAATGGAATTTGTAGTAGATATTGTGAAGTCATACATTGTAACAGAGAAAGAGTTTCTATGTAGGCCTCGAGGAAGGTATATTAGATCATTGTATACTTCTATTAAGATATTTCTCTATAGAAAAAGGTGTAATGACAATGGATTTAGACAAGTAAACTTTCCTGCGTGCATGGGGGAAGGGGGGAAGCACTGACAAAAATAGGAGAAATGGAAGGAAAAGGGGATAAAGGAAGGAGGAAGCCTTGGACCCAATCATGATGGAAGATGACCAGATCAAGTGGAACATGGAAATAGATGGAAGGATGCATAGTGGGATACCCTACTAGTACAAGGTGAACACCAAGAAGAGAGTCGTAGCCATGAGGGAAGGCTTGACAAGTGATGAAGATGAGGTAGAGGATATCCAGGCTCTAGAGCAGATTGAGGAAATCCTATGCACGACATATGAGAGGAAGAAGAGAGGTCCAAGAGTAGGAATAGAAGGCAACAATCCTATCCATATTAATGTTAGTGTGGAACACATAAACCCATGTGCGACCAACACACCAAAAAGAAAACCACCATTTAGAAAACCAAATTTCGGGAGAAGGAAGATAGCAGGAAGCACATCTACACAAGGAACAAAAACTGAGTGAGCTAATTCAAGAAGCATTAGTCAAGTATATACACCGTGTGGAGGTAGTAGTTTAGCATTCATAATGGAAGGGCATGATCCCACCATCAAGTTACCAGAATTCAAAGGAGAAGCATCAGAGGACCGAGAGAAGCACCTGTTTATCTGTGAAAATATCTGGGAAGAAAAACAGATCACAGACGAGGACACTAAACTTGCACAATTAGCTATCACACTAATGGATCACGCACTAGATCGGTATATGATTTTAGCCACAAACAATCAACCAGGGACAACGATAATGATTGTGGATAACAAGAAGTTGTTTATAAATGAGTTTCAAAATCCAAGCTTAGAGGACCAATACATGAACGAGATGATATAAATTAGATAGAAACCAGGAGAATTCATCTGGGAGATTGACCAAAGATTCAAGATACTAAAGGGAAAGTTGAAATATATCATGACAGATATGCAACACAGGCACTTGTTTGTCAATTCACTACTACCACACTTAAAATATCCACTGGGACAACAGAATTTTCAGATGCAGGTAGAGGCTCTGTAGACAGTCCTACAACTGGAAGAAAACCAATATCAGAAGACAGACCCAACCATGGAAGAGTTGAAGGAGGATTTGAAGAACTTAACGTTCCATCTAAACTAAAACAAAAGTAAGGACAAAAGAGAATTCATTTAGTGTACCACATGTAGGACAAAAGGACACAATAAGAATGAATGTGCAACATTCGAGCAGTACATGGAAGCAAGAATGCCAAATACATTACCCAAAGGAGGACTATGGTGCGAGATATGAAAGAAATAGGGCCAGGATCCATATAATTTCCCAATGATGCAGAAGTATCAGACATTCCCAAAGAGTTCATATTGCAACTTTTGCAGGTCAGTAGGCCATGATGACAAAGACTGTAGAACCATGGAGTTAATGAGAGAGAGGACATCAAATGCATATAGGGTGCAGGAAAAACTAATGACTGAGCAAGACACACCTAAATTTAACTAGGTACTAGCCCCATAAAACACGGTGCAACATCATTATAATATTGTGCAATAAACATATAAGACAACGCAACCAAAGTACAACATAACACAACCCCACAAGAATACTGTGCAATATAACCAGGTGCCTTAGTATAATGCGTTGCGAGGGGATTGAGTTGGCAACAGAGGCAGAGAATGAGCAAGAGGAGGATTTGGAAGAGGTAGAGGACCAGCGGTATGTCACAATTGTGAAGAGCCATGACACTATGCAATAGAATGTCCGCTTCCACCAATGACTTGTATGTATTGTCACGCATCGGATAATGACACAAAAGAATGTCCTACATCATTAGGGAAGATATAGGAAAAGAGGAATCAATACAATCAAAATGTTCAATGGATTTTAGCAGAAGCGGGGGATGAAGGAAGAAACATAAACATAGTTAAACATAGAGGAGCTAAAATAGGAAACGACACAGTACGAGAAGAGCCAGTACAACACCAATGGGTGAAGAAGCATGGCAAACCAAGGAATAAATTTGACGTGCAGAATGAGAAGGAGATATTTAAGCAAGATATACAAGAATTTATGAAGCCTGGCATTGTGTCAGCCTCAATTGCGCAACATAGTAAGGAAGTACCAGAGTACAATATGCCTCCATCGTTGGATCATACCAAAGGAATGCAACCCCTGGGACAAGTAAGTACAATCAAATGATTTTTGCAATCATGTGTAAAATTACTAAATGATCCATACTTTGTCAAAGTATTACAAAATATTCTAGAAATATGTAGCGTAGAGACAGAAGGAAATATAGAACATAAAACACTCAATCACCTAGATACACAGAAGAACAATTAGGGAGTTCAGGCTGAACGCCAACATTGGAGATTTCAACATGGGAGGTCTCATACTGGATCTAGGATCTGAAGTCAATGTATTACCCAAGAAGACATGGAAATGTATGGGAGAGACCACATTAGGATACTCACCCATTCAGCTAAAACTAGCAAACCAACACAGAGTTCTACTAATAGGGTGGATGAAAGGAGTGACAATAGATCTCGATGGAGTGCGAACTAAGGTTGACCTCGAAGTAATAGAGATAGTGGACGACACAACACCTTACCCAACATTGCTCGGCTTGGATTGGGTGTTTGATAACCAGGCCATAATCAACTTAAAGACATGAAAAAAGACCTTTGATTCAGGAGAATACAGGGTCATTGCACCATTAGACCCATTAGATAAGGAAAGGTTCATAGAGCCTACTTGCTTAGAATTGGAGGAAATCAGGTAGTTGTACAGAAAAATTGCACAAGATGAGGATTATCTAAACCCAAATGCATATGGGATAATGCATATGGGATATTTGGTTTGTAGAGAATCACCTCATGTGCGACAGAGTCAGATACAGGTTTAGAAAACTGGAAACAGAGGCTACACAAAGTTTTCACAAGAAGATGCACAAGACTAGACCGCACAATAAGATGGGTAGGTATGGAGATAAGGGAACCACCGAGCTTCCATGGGGTACAGGATATAGAAGAATTCTTGACACGTTACAAAGATGAAGTGTTAGAAAATCATAGACTCTTAGCACTAAATATAGCACTCAAGGCCACACCTGCAAGATGGTGGGGTGCACACAAAGAAACAATCAAGGACTGGTACCATTGTAATTAGTTACTGCTCATTAGGTTTGGTGCAGAAGAAAGAAGCAACCAACAACAAAAATATCATGGATAGGGAGCACCAATGAAACACTTGGATAAGTGTAGAGTGTTGTGGAAAATGACACCCCCAAAGGAATGGCCTCATCATTTCGTACACACATTAGAGGGTGTTAGCGATAATTCTTGTCTTGGGCTCGAGAGCATCCAGGTCTGCAGGTTGCGCAGGAAGCGCCCAAGCACAGCGCGAAAGGACCTTTGTTTTGGTTATGAGTCAAGCGAGCGGGCAAAGTTTTTCTGTCAGCGACTGAGATCCATCCTCAAAGCAAATCGATGGTCATCGGGTTTTCGGGGCTGTCAAGTTTCCCGGGATTTAGCAAGAGGGAGATCCAATGGTTCAAAGCAGACTTGGGTCATCCAATCAAATTGGGACAGGTGGAAGCCTGTCGGCATATCGCGGATCGGGGTTTCGGGGAACAGGGAGCTCTCAGCTCATTACACTTGGAAGTACTAATCAGCGAAACGCCGAAAGCGCCTTTGGCGCCGAGCCCAGGGTCTCAACACTAGGTCATATCAAGCGAGCGGGTGAAAGGGGGACCACCTCTTTATAATAGTAAATAATATCTGGGTCGTCCATCTGAAGGACACGCAGCATGCATCTATGTCATGTCGGCGTTCGGGAGTTTGCACAGTAAGATATCCTCGTCACTTCACCTCTCGAAGCCCCAAATCTCGAAGCTCCAAAAGAGCCCAGAGTCGGGCCCATGGTTTTGGCGTGTGGTCATCAAGAAGGAGGTCCGAAAGAGGGGCGCTCTCGTTTTCATTTGGTCGAAGGTTCTGAATTAAGTCTCAGAAGGGAGACACTGTGCTCTTTAGACTCCAGTTCGACGTGATCTAGATCCCGATACCTACTCGGAATGGATAAAGAAGAAAGAGGGTGGGTGAAACCTCGCATCACTCATTTATTGCAGAGTATGGAGGTCCTGGCTGAATTTTACCTGGGAGGGTCCCTTGTACCGATTCTCTTCAGGAAATCCATGCCGAGTCGTCAACTCGCCAGAGGAACCTGCACACGCCAATTCAACATTCAAAGGGATCAGCTACCCCCTAGCGTGAGCCATGCTGAATTAAAGAGGCGTATGATAGGGGAACAGAGGACAGATTTGATTGAGGAGACGACACCCATTGAAAGCCTTGAGATGCTGCTGCTAAGCGAATTTTTCTGATTATATAGGCTTATTCTTTGTATTTTGTAAGGGATCGATGGTTGAGCAGAGCTCTTGGTTGTAAAGTTTTAATGAAGCACTGATACTCTGGTTATGTACGGAATTTTGAGACTTCTTGCCTTATGAATGCCAGTTCCTTTTACGTCTTTGTTATACTGTGTTAGAACAGCTCAGAATTGGAGGATCCAGTCGAGTTGTAGATGTTATAGGATGATGTAGGATTGGATCATTGTAACAGTTACGTCGTTTCTAATCAGTTCTTGTGATTTTCCCAGCACTGAGCGACTTGGAATTGGAGGATCCATTCAGGTCCCCTTTCAGTTTTTTGAGACCCTGAACCAAGAGGATCTTGCATTCAGAGTCTTTCCTCTGCAAACCACTGGAAGCCTATTGCCTAAAGCTGTTTGTTCACCTTTCTTGTTAAGTCTTCCACCTGCTCATCTTTTAATCAACCCACTGGCTGAAGTTGGATCAAGACCTCCTTTGTCCCATACATGCTAGACCCAGTCCCTGAGTTAGAGTGATACCTCCTCAAGTCTTTATCTCCATTTGATCATCCCTTTATAAACAAATCGTGACATTAACTTGATGGGTGTCGGGCTCTGCTCCTACAAGCAATCTGGGAGTGACTTCCGAAGCTAACATTTCTGGCGTCGTTGTCGGGGATGAAGTTGAAGATTTTCCCTAGGCAGAACGACATTGAGCCTCTGATTCTGAACGTGCATCAGACATTAGAGCCCTTCAAGATTGCTACTGTGCACCTGGCGACTCCATTGTTTCCACTTTGATGTTTCAGCTGTAGCTATTGTTAGCACACCTGAAAGCTAACCCAGAGGAGCTTTCTCGAGAAGGTTTCAGTCGCTGCTTTCTCAGCCTGAGAAGCTTCCTGGGGTAACGACAACGT
>SNQJ01S0198681.1:0-17153 GCA_010110895.2 Picea sitchensis
ACTCTGTATTTTTACAGTCTCTGTACATTTCTTTGATTAATAGAAATCATGTATTATTGTATATCTGTGTTTATGGTTGCATCTCTGATACATTTATATTATATTATTGAATATATTCATATCTCTGTGCATTCTTTTATTATATCTCCACTCTCATTTCATGCCAAAAATAATCTGGATCAAATTCCTTTATCTAGAGAAAACTCAATCAATAGGGTAGAAGAAAAGTAGGCCGCATTATCAAAGACCAGAACAGAGGGGACGCCAAACCTTGTGATCAACTGTTGTTCTATAAATTGGATTACTACCTTCTCATTTACATGAGTCAGAGGAATGGCCTCTACCCATCTGATGAAATAGTCGGTAGCAGTAAGAATGTACTTGTGGAGTTTTGAAGAGCTAGGAGTAATTTCTTCTATGATATCCAACCCCCACTGCACAAAAGGTCTGGAGACAGTCATAGGATGAAGTGGGATTTCTTCCCTTTCCTCCTTTTTGGCATTTAATTGACAATTCTTACAGTTCCTAGCATGTGTATGAGCGTCTTTAAACAAGGTGGGCCAGTAATAGCCGACTCTCATAATCTTATGGGCGGTAGTGTTCCCTGCAAAGTGTCCTTCGGTGGGACCATCATGGAGTTTTATCAACACCTTGTCCACATCTTCTCGTTCGATACATCTCAATAATACCCCATCATAGCTGATCTAGAAGAGTACCAAATTTATAATATGATATTGTGCAGATTTAAATCTTAGGGCTCTCCATTCCTTAGGGTTGAGGTTCTCGAGACAAGCCCCATGATGCAGAAGATAAGTCAAATCCTTGTACCAGAAGTCTTGTCTTGGGGAGATGTATGCTACTTTGTTGCACCATAGTGCCATTTCGTTTTCCCACCCAGAATATTCATTTGCTTGATCTAGATCAAATTCTTGGACTAATGCCATCCAATTCCCCCTTCTTTCCCCCTTTTCTTATTGGGTAAATAGGGATTGGATCGCAGGGTGTGGCACAATCACCTTAGTGTGATTTTTGAGAATGTAGGATCTGAAATGATTTACTTGCTTAAATACTATGTAGGCTTGTTTATCTATGGCATGATAATTGAGCTTGGCTCCTTGAATATTAGTACTCATAAAGGAAATTGGGGCTTCATTTTTATCATCATCTTTCTAGGTCAAAACTGCCACTAGCGATTGGTCAGAGGCAAAATTATAAAGGGAAAAGTCTTTATTAAAATTGGGACTTCACAATACTGGAGCCCTGGATATGGCATATTTGATATTGTTAAAATCATATTTTCTCTCATCATCCCACTTGAAATCAACATCCTTGCAAATCATCTTTTGTAAGGGTTTGATAATTTCGGCGAAACCGGGGGTGAATTTCCTCACAAAGTTGATTTTCCTGAAAAAGGACTACATGGACTTCTTTTTATGGGGTAGCGGTAGTTGAGCTATGGCCTTAATTCATTATGGATCTATGTAGATACCTGCTTGAGATATAATATGACCTAATAACTTACCTTCCTTGACACCGAAGATGGTTTTCTTAGTGTTTAGCGATATACTGTATTTTCGGCACCTTACAAAAATCTGAGTTAAGTGCTGGATGTGTTCTTCCGTATTCTTTGAATACACTATTACGTCATCTAAATATACTACCACACACCTATTGATAAGCCCTCGAAAAGCCACGTCCATGGCCCTTTGGAAGGTTGCTCCTAAGGAAAAACCATCTACTAAGGAAAAAAACTCTAAGCCCGACACAGTCTACAGGAGTTGCTCCATCGGTGGGACCGGATAATTGTCCTTCTCTGAAGCTCTATTGAAGTTCCGAAAATCTACGCATGGTCGGATTTCGCCTGACGTTTTCCTTACCAGAACAAGATTTTCCACCCAGGCATAATGTCTGACCTAAAAAATTATCCTCGTGTCTATATGCTTCCTTAATTCTTGATACATGAGAGGCTCTAGGGATGGGTGATACATCTAGAGCTTTTGCTGGAAAGGTTTCATTTTAGGTTTCAACGGGATGGTGTGTTGAATAATCTGGGTATCGTACATTTTCAAATCCTTGTAGGACCATGTGAAGACATCTTGGTGTTGTCTAAATAATTTGAGGTAGGATTTCCTCTCTTCCTTAGACATAGTTTTTCCGAGATTAACATTCTTTGGGTTCTCTAGAGTCCCCAGATTCACAGTTTCATGGAGGGGGCAAGAGCTACCAGTCTTAACATTTTTAGGTCCTTTAAAACGATCCTTTAGATCAAACATACTTTCTAGATTAGCTACTCCCTTTGGGATTGTATGAGCCTTCATCTTTCCAACATCTTTTCCTATTTGGGGATTAGTTTCAGTTGTTTTCTCTTGGAACTCTTCATCATCTATGGCTAGGTCTTTAAAATTGTCTTGGTTGGTAAAGATGTTTATAATTTGCTCATCACCTTCAAATACTTTCCAATTGGAAATATTGTTCAGCACCGATGGTTTGTTGAGCATCTCTACAGTGAATCGGGAGGCTTCATAATCTTCTAGAGGCGACAGTCGGGATGCAGCTGTGGCCAAGGAGTCAGAAAGAACATTCTTTGCTCTCGGGATTGCGGTAACATTAAAAGTGTCAAAGCGCTCTATTAACCTATGCACCTCCTGCTGGTAGTTCTTAAGATGAGGTGAATTACAATGAATAGTATTCCTCACTTGTCTAACAATGATCTTAGAATCCCTGAAAACCTTCAATTCCTTGACACCCGGATCTATGGCTTTCTTTAATCCTTGCACCGGATCTTCATACTCAGCAGTGTTGTTGGTACATTCGAATTCTAGTCTGCAGGATAGGAAATAACGTCATCCTTTGGGATTGATAAGGATACACCCTGCTCCTGACCCTTCTTGTGATTTAGATCCATGAAAGAAGAGGGTCCAAATCTGTGGAAGGTAATCACCCTTTCTTCGTTCTATACCAATTTCTTTCTTACTGATCTCTCGTCTGGTAAGCTCGATTGCAAGATTTTGGCAAAAGAGAGCGTTCTCTATCGGCATCGGCGGTTCCTCTTGAAAGATTATTTCATCGTTTTGGGTAAGAGGAATAGCGAACACTAGAGGAGAAAAGTCCCCGAAGTGGGAATCACAAGAGTAATTTCCCAATAATGGGAAATCGGTAGATGTGGGTTTGTTCAGTGTTTGTAGGTCGGGGATCATATGCTTCAGATATATTTCTCTATTGATTCTGATCATGCTCTTGTATCCATTTAGTGGTAACCAAAGGTGTGCCTAGTCCATACGAAAATATCCATTTAGATTTTCAGACTAGTCACGACTTAGCAGTGTTCCATATGCCTCTGGGATATCTACTACAATGATGTCAATTATTTGCACGAAATTAGGATGTGTCACTATCTTAATCATTAAAGCTTTGAGTTCTCCCATAACTTTGACTTGGGTTTTGTCCAGTTGTATGACATGCTTATCACTTCTGAGAGGGACAACACCCAGTTTATTACAAATGGCCAAGGGCATTACATTAGAGGACGCCCCAGAATCTACCAAGCAATTATGAAGATTCTTGTTAAAAACTTTGAATGTTAAAAGGAAAGATGGTAAAAAAGGATTCTCCTTCCTACCTTCTGAGTAGGTATTTATGGTTGGATTTCTTTCCAAATCTGTCGAGGACAGATCCTTCTTCTAGTTGTTGTCTGTAGTTGGGTCTTCTACCGAACTCAGAGCTTGCAACATAAAGTCTTTCTGCTGAGGAATCATACATATATCCATAATAGTTATATTAGCCTTCAACTTTTTCAAATCTTTGAGTAGGTTGTAATCTAGCTTGGGAAATTCCTTGGTATGGATGCTTATGGGTTTTTCACTGGGAGAGAAAGGTATTTTTGAACGATCGAGAGTTAACTTACTTTGTGGGGCCTGGGCGACATCAATATTGTTTGAGCTGGGTTGACATTTACTACGCGTCTATGCTACCGAAACTTTCATGGGTTATTATAGAGACTCAAACAAATCATCCGAAGACATGATTATGTCGAGATCCCATATCAACATGGATGTGTCTTGTGGTGGGTCAGCTTCTTCCTGATCGATAATATTCATGGCCGAACTACTTGACTGTTCAGTTAGTGAGATTTCTTCCAGAAAATGATTGGCCATTAAACTCATGGCGCAGACCCATTGAGGGAATTCACTTTCAGAGTGGTTCTCCTGGTGATAGGTGTAGAAAGAATCAGATGCAACATTCCTTAGGTTAATGTTTAGGTTGGTTGGGGGAGGTTCAGTTGCGTTGAAAGGCTGGTTTCTTTTAAAGAAAGGCTTATAGGGTTTTTGGCCTTGGTTTCCTTCCCCTGTGCTTCTTTTCATGTCTATAATCTCATTTGATAGTTTCTTGACCATGCACTGCAGATATTTTATATCTCCATTACCTTTATCGGGAGACTATTCAGCCGGTTTCCCCGGCGGTCTAGTCAAAAGGAGTCCTCTCCTAGGAGGGGGTTGGCTTTCTTTTCTTACTAGAGAGGCTTGGCCTTCTTTACATCCTTTCATCTGAAATTATATCATCCTGGCCTCTTCAAAAATTTTCACAAGGGTCTGCTTGGAAGCTCTTTTAACGAACATAGAAATATAAACCGAAAGTACGTTGGCATAAACCTTGATCTACAATTCTTGAGTGGGTTTCACCGTGGGTTGGAACCTGTTTAAGATGGTCGTGAATCTTTGACCCTTTATTTTGAGGTCATGGTGGCTATGAACAACTTGACCATCAGGGCTCCTGTAGTAGTTTCTTCCACAATTTTGTCTAGAAAGACCTTTTGGAATTTAGTCCAGCTAGTTATAGACCCTACCGACAATTTAAAATACCACATGGAAGCATATTTTTCAAACGTGTAGGGAAAAATTCTACATACTCTGTCTTCATGTTGAACGTTCATATGTCTGATCGCAAGTATGAATTTCATGATATGATCTTCAGGAAAGCTTGAATTTTCAGGGTCATACTTGGGGAGCATCTTTTCTGAGTGTTGAGGAATATTGTGTACTCATCCAGGGATGGCCATGACATCTCTGGCCAAACAAGGCTGGTTGTCTTGAAGTGGAACTTCTCTTTCCTCCTCACGACCGTTGTTCCCTTCCATATCTTCGGAGTCAGAGTCAAACTCTTCTTCTTCTAAAAAGTTGTCAGGCTTGGGGATGTCACCGGTCGACGTCTTGGGTATGAGATCAAGAGGTTCTTGGATTTCGGTGATCCAGAAATCTATTAAGACTTCGACGGAGTGTACGAAAACTTCATCGGGAGTGCTAACCACCGGTCTTCTTTGTTGTTTTCTCCGAGGGAGGATGGGAGTTAAGGACAATGCATTGATTTGTCAGGCGTAGGCTCTGGTGATTCTCCTGAATTGATTCACTTCCTCGTGAGGGAGGGCATAGGGTATTTCAGGGTTAAAAGGTTCTTCCTCAGACTTGGTTGAGTTACCCTTTTTAGGAGTACTCAGTAAGCGTGGGTTGTTTGTTGGATGACTAGCCATGCATGTGGACCGCTACGAATCTATAGGCTATTCAAAATGTTATATAAGTTATATATTCAACCATTCATTCTCAGGCCCTCCTTCTACCGTCAGTTCTGTTGATGGGCCTTAAATCCATTTATTCAAAAGCAGGAACCAAACCTACCACCGAGGCCCAATTAGAATCTGTAGCATTTGAGATGGAATGGTTCTCCAGATATTGCGATCCGACCAATTTATCGATGGGATTTGTGTTTTCTTATGAAGGTTCTCCCTTCAGGTAGGACTGTCCTTTTTTGTATTTTATCTTGAGTGGGGCTAGTTTGAGAGATGCAAGTTAGCATAAGCCAACTTGACAAGAAACAGGATTGAATTTCAACTACTGGGAAGAGGCTGAGCTTGGGATAACCCGCTGCTCAAACATGCATACAATAATTCTATACCAAAGGGCCTAGTAATAATACATTAACCAAATGAGCATCCAATTACTACCTGAGAATCTAACTAACAGAAAGAAAAACACATATCTAACCAAGATCGTGGCAAGAAAAATAATTCATCTACCATAACATTCATTACATAACAACACAATGATTTATCTTCATCATTAGAGAAAAGAACATCAAAACATTGCATCAGATAACTTGACAACATAATCGATTGTTCTTACTCATTTACTACATCATTCATGGAACAGGATAGGAAGTAATTCTTCTCTAACTCCAATCACATACATCCGATGAAAATAGATTGTCTTTGGTCCACAAGGACTTCTCAATTCATAACTGTCTCAAAATAATTATCAACAAACCAAAAAAGAAATAGTTCTTACAACAACCATCGAACCTTGACTAATCGGTCAATGCCTTTATTTATAGCATAAAATTAAACCAAAATTAATGACTAAATACAGTTTGTACCAAACCAAAATCGCCATGTGGCATGTTCATCCAACAGTTTCTTTGACAGTCCATCCAGGATATTTCTTGAAAAGGGTGACTTCTTTCATACTCAGGCCAATAGATCTTCACAAGTTTGAGCCATCGGGACTCTGCATTGTTGCATTAGGGCTACATATACTCCTATGATATCTACTGCATGCGTTCAGAAATTTACCAAACTAGCTTTTAGTAGTTACAACATAGTTTGAGCTTTCATCAGGTATTTCCCAAACAGTTGTGTTCGTCCTAGCTTCATATCGGCTATCTTCGCACATTCTTCAACCCACAGAAAGTCTCGTTCGATGGGTGTCTTGAAAACGTTACTTGAGTCGATAACTGATTGAAGACATCGCACTTGAGAGCCCAGAAACCTTTATTGCGTTGATGATTCATCTTCGGTGTTCTTTTCGAATCCTTCGGCGAAAGCATAGGATGAACTTTGTTTGGTAATCGGGGAGGTTTCTTTCCTGCAATTAATATGGCGAAGTTTAGTGATTTCAAAGCAATTTGTGATAAGACGTAAATAAATTGAAAAGACTAATACGTACCTATATAGCCCGCTTGTTTCAGTCATTTAATACTTACTTGATCTCAGTCGCTCCTTTGAATGACTTGTGATGACCTGGCCGAAGCCGTCGCTCCTTTGGTTAAAAGGAATTATGTCAATGTATCATGGGGTGGAAAATCAAGTACAACATCATGAACGTTTCAAATAGTCATATTAATTATTTGACCTTTGGTGCCCAAAAGAGATGTCGAAGGTGAGCGTCCACGTGTATACTTCCCAAAGGGTCGGACACCATAAAAGGAAATCTGTTAAATGCTTCCAAAATCCGTATTATCAAGTGTGTAAAACATCATTAGTCACATAATGGAGGTCTGGGGCAAGGTTGGGAGGATCGTACCAGACATTACGTGTAACTCTGTTCGGCGGCATTTACATGCTCTGGATTTCATCTGCTGAACAACTGTGGTGCTTCAAGTCTTTAATCACCATGTCACGGGGCATGAGTGTCTTATTGGCATGCTCTGTTTCGCTCCCCTGCTTTTCTATAAATTCGGGGAGTTTTGGGGAAAAACTTACACTCATGTCGAGCTTACATTCTCTGGAGTTCTAGTATAGCGAATTTGTCTTGGTGAAGTCATGTATATATGTTCTCCATCCTTTGTGGGCACCCAAGTTGTCATATTGTTGCATAATGGGATCCACGTTCAAAAGGGGGCGGGGTCTGCGGAGTAGCTGGAGTGCCAGGTCCGAGCCCCAGTGTGCCTAGGATTCATTTTCGTTAGCCTCCTATGTTCTTGAAAGTCCAACAAGGGGTGCAAGTCTTGGCATGGAGACGGTGTCAACATATACTATGAAGCTTAGGGTGAAAAAGGATACGTCTAACAGAGGTATGACGAGAACCTTATTTCCTTAGGAGACGAAAACGCGGGGAAGAGGGAGGCCCAAAAAGGGTACACAAAAGGGGGAGGAGGACCGCCTCCCAGCTGAGCTAGGCATATGTTCAGTCATTGAGGATCCCACGAGGTTTACCCACTGGTCGGTGCTAGTTGGGACTACCGGTAGGGAAGGCCGGAGGGGAAAAGGAGGTGAAAGAGCATCGGGTTTTCCCGACAAGAGTTCTGCTCAACAGTTATAATGGGATAAACTTACGATAGCCAAACTCTACCAAGATAATAGATAGCTATGATGTTAGTTAGCGGTGAAATATCAGGAGATACCACCGTCACCGGGTCCCGTAGGAAGCACGGTTTGGCTATAGAGGCAGCTTTAGGAAGCACAAGATACAATTGTGCAACTGTGCGAGGCGCAATGGATGGCGGGAGAGAAGAACACAGTGCAAGGCATAAGTAGTAACTCAGGGAAATGCATAGTGGGTGATCTTGTGCATTTCACTTCTCCTGGGTGATGCTTGGAAAAAATCCCTTTTTGCTCTTCTATTGTAATGAAAATCATCTTTTACTGACATCGGACCGGTTAGTCGTGGTGTTGACGTGGCTTGGTTGTATGTGACGTGGACTTGGCGAGATCCCTTTAATACTAAGTATCGGGAATATTTTGAATGCATTATGATTTCTTATGGATGAAAATGGGAAAATTAACTGTGTTTTCTCATCATAAATCATTAGATTGCACAAATTATTAGATCCTGTAATCGTTATTGTGGCACTGTGGGTTTTTTGATATGTTTCCCTTTTGTAAAATTTCTAGTATCAATCGATGCTTACGTGACAATATTGACCACGGATGATTAGAAACAATCAGCTATAAAAGGAATTCATTGATAAATAAGGATCTTACTTGGGACCTCGCTCACGTCAAAAATACTAAAACTAGATACTATAGGTGCCGACATCGAGTGGTATTAGGAAAAGGTAAAGTTTTTTTTTTCTTCGCGGGTTAACACATTATAATGTTTTTGACACCTAAAATATATCAGGGGTCGGAGGTCGGCGATGTTTCTCCTTACTTTGGCATGGTACTCACTACTACCTTTTTTCTTCTACTAAAACCGAATGGATCAACCTTCAGCGAAATCCTTTCTGAGGTTGTTCGTGGGAAAGAAATGCTTTCATTGGTTGACACCGATGAAGGTCTTTACTCGGCTACTTTGACTTTCCAAATGATTTCCACCACCTTTATCTTTCGTCAATGCCGAATTCATCAAGTGAGTTGGGGAAACTCTGGGTCACCGATTCGTGCAAACAGACGACGAAGAATATTGAGTGGTACCTAAAAAAGAAAATGTTCATAGATTTTTTAGGGTGTGTTGAGTACTCAACACCTGGGTCAGATAAGGGTCGGACAACACACAACCTTTATGGAGGATTACCTCTCTAGGGGGATCTGACCAACTAGTTTCTAAGCCCACAAGGGCCCTTATAAATGATTTTTTTACCTCCAATATTCATCAGGGAGTCTCGGGCCCCTCTTTGGTGATACATACCTTCTTTAGGGAGGGAGGCCACTTTTATCCACTTTACCCCATTTGTGTGCATTTTGGCCATTTGATTTTTGGTGTGCTATTTGATTACTAGTTGGACTTAGGAGTTTTTATTGTGTTTTCGTTATCATGGATAGTGGAGTTCCCATAGCTCCCTCATTTACTTCTACCACCCCCATGATGTTCACTCCTTTCATGGAGGCGAATCCGTTTGCTGTTCATAATGGTATGCAACATTATGACCCTCAATTCATGCCTTTGGTCTCTAACCATTTTAATATTGTTGGAGTTACTTCACACACACCTAGGATTTATTTTTCCTAAGGTTTTTATTTTTTTATTAGTCATGATTAGTCATTATCCAGTCTCCTATATTTTAGGAGAGAATATTCCACTTGGAGAATATTCTCTTTCACTTCACACTTCAGTTTGACTAGTTGAGTTGAGTTTAGATGTTGCATTGGGATCATCACCATGCAACATTGGGATCATCACCATGTTAATTCGACCTTGTCTTGGAATCATCACCAGAGTGGCACATCAGCCTTGATTCCTCACATTAACTCCTCACTACTCTCTATTCAGTCAGTTAATTGAAGACTAGTTAACTAGTTAACTCAACTAGGTGACAATTCTCTCTTGTAACTGCCTGAGAAACTAGAATAGGTGGCAATTCACTCCCGTAGCTGCTGGTGTGTGTCCAGATCACTCTAGACCACCACTATGGCAACTTGGTTCACCTCAAGTCGAACTCATTGAGATATATATAGTATATCATGTGTAAATTATTCATTATTCACAATGGTTAATGATAATTCTTCTATTCTTTCTCTCCTTCTTCTTCTTTCTAAAATTCTCTCTGCAAATGTGTGTATCCTTTTTTAGCTAGATATATTCTATGCAGGTTCAACACATTTAAAAATATGCCTATACTTACATCTGGGGGCACAATGGATCCACTATATGTGTCTTCATTTGAGAGGATTCTTATCCCTCATCCAACTCTCACTATGGGAGATTGGAATCTTCCCTCTTACCAATCTAGTCCTAGCCATGTTTCTCCAGGAGATAATTCTCAAATGGGTGCTTATTACTTACCACACCCCATCCTTGTATCCTTCATTTTCCATGTCGATTACTTCGAACACTTTTCCCATGATGGGTCCTCATGTATCCCCGGGTATTTCATACGGGAAGAATCCGTTTTACAATTCATGCTACCCTCTTCACGGAACCCCTTCACAAGGGGGAAACTTATATCCTCACTTGAATAGTCCTTATCATACTTCTATATCTTCACAGACTTCAGTGATGATGCCCACTCAAACCTCTTTGGATCAATTAAGAAGAGGATACTACCTTTCCAGACAGGGATAGGGGGTAAAATAGTACCCTTCCTGGTCTGCAATGTTTCAAAGCCAATCTTTCCCTGGACCTTGGTATCAAATTCCACAACCCACCGCTAGTCCAGTCACTGTCAGTTAATATACTGGAGCTCCATCACCAACCTCTGCCATTCATTTTGGAGATGGGTCGATGACCTCTGCAATTCATAAGGACGGCCCGCACCCAACCGCTACTATTCATGCTGGGGGAATCACTCTAGTCACCTCGATTCATATCAATGTCACATCTCCAACCTTTGTACATCATGTGGGAGATGACTCTCTCACCTATACTAGTCATGTTGAGAGCATGTCACCAGTCATTGTGAACGACGCTGGGGGCATCGAGGAACCTAGACATCTCCGATGCAAGCCCAGGTTCCTTTGTAGGCTTTGCAAAGGAGATCACATTACTCGTTTGTGCCCTAGTACTGTTGTGGTACAAGAAGAATGCTCCTTTCTGAGGGGCCCTTCAGGTTTTGAGTTGTCTTTGGCTTTCCAATCTTCTTTTCTTGATACAACAGTCATGCCAGTGCAATATTTAGCTAACACCCCTCTTCCTTAGGGGGTTGATGCATCTCTTGACCTTGTTGTCTCACATCCTATTCAACAAATGGTTGAAGAAGTGGTCATGTTGATGCAATCTTTGATCGATCCCACTATTCTCTTGGAGAGTGACAAGTCTAAGGAAGTGAAATTGTCAATGCAATATTCGGTCAATCCCACTCTTATTTTGGAGGGTGATGCATCCTTCGACCATGTCCTTAGCATTTCTAGTTCTGTACCTTTTTCACTAGGGATAATTCCACTCTCTTCGAGTATGCTCCCTCCAAGTCTTAGAGTGGTCTCTTTGATTGGAATAATATTGTAGAGCCTCGAATTCCTTCTTCTACACCCTTTCAGATAAAGGGCATTCTTCGATATATTGTACATAAGGTAACCTCTACAAGTATTTTATCCTCCTCGAATTTGAAATCTTTCGGTTTTCCCAAGCTTGTGTCAGCTCTTTGTAAGTTGTTGACCTTTCGCATAAGTCCTGTACAGGAGCCTTGTCCTCCCCCATTACATATTGCTTAGAACAACATCCACCGAGTCTTATTTAAGCTCTTTTCTAACTCATGTAAAAAGTGAAAAGATTGATGATTGATTTTTCCCTTTCACACTTATTAAATTGGACTTGAAAGGTCATGAGTCTTAGTTAATCTCTTTTCTTACTCGTCTTCAAAAAGTGAAAATATTGCCGAGTGAACTTGTCTTTTTCACACTCGTAAATTGGATTTAAAAGGATGTCTATTTGGCACAAGTTTATCCCTTTTTCACACCAAGTAGACTAAATTCCATGAAAAATGACATTTTTTGGTGTTAAGTTGTGATTGCATCTCATACCCTTGCTTGCAGTATTGAGCCTATAGTCGGTTCTCACTTTGCATTATAAACCATTTTCCCTAGCAGTTTTTGCATCCTCAACCAAGTAGAGCCTTGTTTATATCCTTTACAATTTGACACCCTATACCTGGGAGGGAAAATCCCCCCGAGTGTCCATCTCCTACATGCATCTCCTTGCATTGAGCATAGGTATGTTCCACTATTGGAACTAGTTTTGCTTACTTGTGAAACTTGTTTCCTACTCTGTATAATAACATTCATTTGTCTATGAAAAAACAAAAAACGACGGGCGGGAAGGGAGTATTATCTTATATTGACAGTAGTCATTTCTCCTTTGAATAGAGCACAAAGTTATTGAGTCCATTTATCATCATAATTTTGGGAATAGCATGGCCTTAGGAAGATGATCTCATTACAGAGTCTTCTCTACCGACTGGTTACTCTTCCAGTCCCTATAGAGAATTTCATTGATGCCTCCTACATATCATGGTTTCATCATTAAGTCTATGTTGTCAGAGTCTTCCATATGTCTCATGCTCTTTTTCAAAGGAAGTCTATCAACCTGTGTCGGCCACTTCTAATAAATCTTGAATTTTCATGTCGGCCATACCCTCGGTTTATCTCAGATTCACATGATATTGTAGTCCTATCATGCACCCTAGCCCTACTTTCATCATTGGTAGGCAACCTTGAACCCAACAATCGACACTTTATCATTGGTCATCGAATGGGTGGTTTCCCTTGTGTTCGATGGAAAGACATCTATTTACACATAGGGATTCATGCAGTGTCTCAGATGCCATTAGCCTTATTGGTGGTTTCCTTGCCTTTGTAAACAATTTTCATCATTGGATTTTATTCAGAGGGTCTTTTTCTTGTACCACTTGCACTTGGAACATGCAAATGATGCATAGGGTCTTGGTTCATGAACATGTTATTCATCTGATTTCCTCCAAATCATGAAGCTCCTACTTTGTACCTCATGCTGACTAATGAGGGATTCCATAATTCTCTCCT
Organism: Picea sitchensis; assembly: GCA_010110895.2. NCBI lineage: Eukaryota > Viridiplantae > Streptophyta > Pinopsida > Pinales > Pinaceae > Picea > Picea sitchensis. The sequence goes on from SNQJ01S0198681.1 coordinate 13,181, forward strand.
TTCAGCGGGTCTCCTTAAATCGACTTTAGCTCATCTATTCTGGAAATGGGACCTAGAGTCTTATGAGTACCTTGAGGCTTGCAGTCATTAGTGGCAGGTTCTCTCACCATTGACAGTTGGGAATACATCAATGTCTCTTGATCGATGGATTCTTCAGGTGTTTGAAATCGACTCCTTTATTCACACTTGTAACAATGTACTCAGTGTCTTGATACCTAATTTCATTATCACTAGGTTGTCTCATGTTTGTTAACGGTATACCTCAATGACTCGTGATCAAATGATGTCTCATTGTGTTCAAACTCAACTCCTTTAATCACATAATGTATACTTGCACCCTTGGTGGATTGTGTAGAAGACTTGAAGACATCAGTATGTGGACACAGATTTCCTGAGTTGTTGCTTCCTTTTCGTTGGACCAGAACCTTTATGACCTCAATGATCATGGGAGATCAGATTGTACTCCATTGTATACAAATATCTTCAGATTGATTTTGAGACTGGTTCTACTAGGCCTTGTTCATGAGTATGACAACTTTTGGCATGTGACTGCATTTGTATTTGCCTATTCATGGCCACAGAAAGTTGTTTGGTATATTTTCACATGGATCTGTAGTGTAATTCTATTGGCAACCATGTATGCAAAGTCAGTGTAGAATGTAATGAGCAACTAGTCCTTCCAGTTGGTTCCCCATCACTCCACTTATGAGTTGTTTATAATGTATTTCAGCCATCGCAGATACTCCTCCGACCTCACACATTAGGGGGCATCTATTACAACAATATTTTCCTCACCCTATGAAATCTTGCACATAAGGCCTTTTCCATTTCCCTATGCAGACTTATCATCCCTATTTGTAAAATCCAGAGCTAAAAATATATATTTTCCACTTGTACACATATTGCCTACTATACAACATGTGTATACACAGGTTGCACCACTATAGCCCACGTACATCAGTATTTGTGCCAAAAAATGAAAATTAATGTTAGGTTTCCATGTCACGACAGGAGATCTATGATCCTTGGCCTTCCATATACTAGAAACGTTCTAAATTGGCCCTTCAGTTCCATTTGAAGGCTATAAATGGGTCAATTTTGAGCTATGGAAAAGGGAATAAATAATTCAACTTTGAGAGAAAAGTTACTCTAGAGAAATTATTTACTTCATATTGAGTTTGCATCCCTTTGTCCTTTAAGTCTAAACACAGTGTTCAGCCCCCAAGATCTTCCCTTATTTATTGAGAACCTCATTGCTTCTCTTTTATGAGCTTGCCTTTGGTGGAGGATATAAGTGGTGAAGGCCCAAATGGAAGGAACTTAGTTTCTCGGTTCTGAATCGTGCCAACACGAAAGTCTATAACATTTTCACTTCTGTTGATCATATATTAATAGAAATACTATTTTCTCGTCCAATTGATATCTTGCAAATATTTGAATTATTATTCCATGGGAGTATTTGTCATGTTTATTAATGAATTATGCTATTAAATGTGATAACATCATATAATATCACCATATGCTTTCTTTGCTTAGTTTTTGAGGACTGGTTGCAGGTATATTTCTTTGGGTTAAGTGCTCAATGGTGGACTTCATTGAACATCTAGACGAGGTAGGCCTTTTATCTTGTCTTTCTAGCATATTTGTTTTCATAGCATACTTGAGAAGAGAATTGATTTCTGCATTCATTTCTATCTGTTGTGGTTTACCCTAGCCATAGAGAGATTTTCCTTGTAACACTCATGAATTATGTTTTGAGGGTTCATACACTGTTCTATAGGGATATGTTGATTCAAATATGGCAGGTTATAAAGATAGCAGAAGGAGCACCATAGAGTATGTTTTTACTATAGTTGGAATAACAATAAGTTGGATTTTGAAACTTCAATAGGTTGTTTCACTTTCAGCAATAGAGGCATAGTATGTTGCTTCTATAGAGCCTAGTAAAGAGATGTTCTAGTTACAGAGGTCTATGAAGGAATTGGGAAAGAAGAAAGAGAATAACACGTTGTACTGTGACATTGAGAGTGACATTAATCTTGCAAAGAACTCATCCTTCCATTCAAAGACTAAGAATATACATCTTAGGTACCATTTCATACGATCTATCTTGGAAGATGGACATTTGAAGTTGGAAAAGATACACACTAGCCAAAATCCCGAAGACATGTTAACAAAGGGAGTAACCAGGGAAAAACTGATTTCTTGCTCAGTTTCAGTTGATCTTCAAGCATGAATATGAAGATGAGAAATTTTCCTAGTCCAATAAGGATCATAGTCCAGTAGATACAACAGTGGTGGAGTTGTTGATATCACTCTCCAAGTGGGAGAATGTTGGTTTTGGAGCCTGATTATCTTCCTGATTCATAGGTGTTTGTTTTTAGTTGTGTTTATACCCCATGAAGACTTTACACCCCACAAGAATGTACACTCCTCCATGTGGGGGAGTGGGGTTCGGGGGTGATATCACCTCTGCTAGGGGGGCCAAGAGGAAAGTAGGCCTCCAAAGGAAAAATTACCTTGTAAATGTATATTTTCATTTCATAGTAAATCTGGACCATTCATTATAATTTCATAGATCTGATGGTAGAATTTATGTTAGGGTTTTTTTCCCTAGAAGGAAACACTCTTTTATGAGGGAAATGTATTGCGTCTAAGTATGAATGCAAATATTGTATTCTGAGTGAGGAGATTGTGAGAGAAGTTACAATGGTTTTGTTGTAGGTTGTATCCCTTCATTTGTTGGATAATTATAAAGGAAGGACCTAGAAATTTCTCTGGTGGAAGTAGCCCACACTGGGTTAACCACATATATCTGTGTCTCTATTTTATTGTGTATCTTTTGTGTTTTATTTCTGCATTTGTTTTATTTTATCACTCTATGATTCTTTTTTTCTAACAACTGGTATCAGAGCGAAAGGTAACTCACAAAAAAAGAGGGTTCTTGGTTCGAGTGGGAGTAATGGTGAAAGATAGAAAGTTTAAGGTTGAGAAATTTAATGGCCAAAACTACCAGTTATGGAAGATGAAGATGGAAGAGTATTTATATTAGAATGATCTATTCCTACCATTGGGTGGAATGGCAAATAAGTTGACAACCATGAAGGACAAATAATGGGAGGTTCTTGACATAAAGGCACTAGGAACAATACGACTAAGCCTAAAAATGTCGGTGGCTTTCAATATTTCAAAAGAAAAGACAACGAAGGAGCTAATGGATGCATTGGCTAAACTGTATGAAAAAACCTCGGCGTCTAATAAGGTATTTATAATGAAGAGATTATTTAATATGAATATGTCAGTATGTGGGTCTGTTGCATATCATTTAAATGAATTTAATACAGTTACTAATCAACTAAGTACTCTAAAAGTGGACTTTGATGATGAGGTCAGGTCTCTTCTAATCTTGTGCTCATTTCTAGAAATTTGGAATGACTTGGTCATGGTTGTAAGTAACTCTATCTCTAGTTCAAACACTTTACAATTTGATGATGTTGTTGGTGTTATCCTTAGTGAGGAAATGTGATGAAAAAGAATAGGTGAGACATCAGGTAATGAGTTAAACATGTAGAACATGGGAAGACAAAAGGATAGAGGAAAGGGATCAGGGCATTGTGGGAATTGTAGGGAGGGTCGATCCAAATCCAGATTTGGAAAGATAGAGTGTTGGAATTGTGGGAAGAAAGGACATCTAAAGAAAGACTACAGAGCTCTAAAGAAACAAAGAGATGGACAACAGAAGAAAAATCAGGAAGCAACTGTAACAAGTGATGTGTTACAAGATGCTTTGATTCTTTATGTAGATAATATTTATGAGTCTTGGGTAGTATATTTAGGGGCTTCATTTCATGCCACACCCAATAGGAAACATTTTCTAGATTATGTTCAATGTGATTTTGGATAGGTTCATTTGGGTGATGATGCACCATGCAAAATTGTTGGAATGGGAAAGGTAAAAATAAAGAAAATGAAT
>SNQJ01S0198683.1:7746-20033 GCA_010110895.2 Picea sitchensis
ATATATTACTGCGCGGTGGGTGGTCGATTGTCCTCGTACAACTTAAGTCGGCTCTCGTTGATCATTCCTCTAAGTTCTGTGCCTGCTAAATCTATTAACTGTATAGCTCCTCCGTCCATGATAGATTTTACCTTGTACGGTCCTAACCAATGCATTCTAATCTTTCCTAGGTGCTGAAATGATTTGTTGTCATACATCAATACTAGGTCTCCTTCCTTGAATGTTTTCTTTTTGATATATCTATCGTGCCAAGCTTTGTCTCTTGATTTCTGAACTTGTTGATGGAATCCTACCAAGATTCGATCTTCCTCCATGGTCAATAAATGATTCAGTCTCTCCTGTACTGTGCCTCGTTCTGTCATTTGTGTGATAGCTTCTACGCGCAAGCTTGGTACTATTACTTGTGGTCGTAGTGGCATTTCGTCTCTTCTATTGGGTTTTCCTACCCTTTGATAGACATCGCATCTTTGACAGTACTCCTTCAAGTCTCTGTGAATCGTTGGCCACCATAGTCCTGCACGCAATACCTTCTGCGTGGTATCTTTACCTGCATAGTTCCCTCCTGCTATTCCCTCATGGGATTATGCTAAAACTCTTGGTCTTTCATGCTCTAACATATATCTTCGCAAAATTCTATCTGCTCCCATTTTATATAAATGTCATGTAATCAGTTGATAGTTGGCAGTGTGGACTACCATGTTCTTCTTCTATCCGGTGTTATATTCTTATGGAGCAGTACCTGTACTCAAGTACTAAATGATATCTACGAAGTATTCATCAACAATCTATACTGATAATAACTGTGCATCCAGAAGGTTGTCTTCTAAATTCGTAGGTTATTCTCCATTTTTTACCCTTGATAGGTGGTCAGGTCCTGCATTCAATTTTTCTGGCGTAATTATTACTTCAAGGTCAAATTCTTGAAATAACGGTAACAATCGACAGATTCTCCCCCCCAACACTGCCTTGTTGACTAGATATTTCAGGGTTGAGTGATCTGTGAACATCTTAAAGTGTTTTCCCATTAAGTAATGACTAAACTTCTACAGTGCATAGACCATGGCTAGGCATTCTCTTTCTGTCATGTTATAGTTTTGTTCTGAGTCTGGTAAATTTATGCTCGCAAATGCTATCGGGTGATCCAAGTCTCCCACTCCTAGTTGTGCCAAGATATCTCCAAGTGCTATCGTTGATGCATCTACATGCACATGGAATGTCTTCTCCCAGTCTTGAAATACTAATATTGGCGCGATAACCATCTTTTCCTTCAAGGTACCCATACCGTGTTGACACTCGTCATTCCACTAAAATTTCATATCCTTTCTCAACGACTTTTCCATCAGTGTTTTGATCTGCATATATCCTTTAATGAATTTCCTGTAGTATCTTGTGTGTCCTAACGTTGCTCTTATTTGATGAACTTTTTTTGGTGTTGGCAATTTAACAATGGTTGCGATCTTTATCAGATCTACTAATAACCCTTGTTTGCATACTATATGGCCTAATAGTATCCCAAATGGTGTTCCAAATATACATTTCTTTATATTAAGTGATATCTGACACTATCTGCATCTTTCTAATATTAGTCGTAAAACTTCCACATGTTTTTTAAACAGACTATAGACTGTCCAATCATCCAGGTATACTTCAAGAAACTGATGGATGAATTCCTTAAATGATGCGATGAACACTCTAGAAAATATTGTGGGTGCATTCTTTAGTCCAAATGGCATGACTATGTACTGATAACATCCCCATTCTGTCGCAAATGTGGTCTTTTGTTTGTCCTCCTGTGTTATCTTAATCTGATGATAGCCTGAGAATCCATCAATGAATGAGTAAGCTTCATGTCCTCCCACATTCTCTAACACCTCATCCGTGAATGATGTAGGGAATGGGTCGTGTAGGCATGCATCATTCAACTTCCTCAAGTCGACACATATCATGATCCTTGCTTGTTTCTTGTCCTGTACTACCATTAGACTTATCCACTCTGATTCCTCGATCGTTTCTATGATGTCGGCTTTGAGCAATCCTGTCGATCTTAGCTCTGACTTTCTATTTTTTATATTGGGTTCAATCTGTAGGGTCATTGTCTAATATTTCTCATGTTAGGTCTGAGTGGTATCTTCATTTCTCCTAGTTCTTCGGCTATACCCTTCATCTCTTTTAATGTTGTGGGAAAGAGATCACTGTATTCGCGCAACAACTCTGTGATGCTTTCTATTGTTTTCTCATCCCAGTAATCTCCAATGCTGGCCATTTTGGGTTGCTCAGTTGTCCCAATGTTAACTTTCTTTACCTTAATTGGCACATAAATGACATTTGATTCTATGGGTGGTCCTTCCAAATCTCTTTCGCCTTCTACTTCTTCGATCTGAATATCGCGTGGATCGTCTTCATCCAGTGCTTCCTCCTGTACATGGTAACATGACAACAATTCCTTGATTGTCTTATTGTTCCATTTTTGTTCTTCTGTGATCAATTCTACTTCTGGTTCTTTGATAAATATCACTCCTTTGATCTGTTTAAGGGTTGTGTCTATGTTGGGGTTCTCATGTTCAAATGAGAAAGTGATTGAAAAATTATGTTGCAATGTCGTCCATAGTTCCTTTGTGCAATTCTTGGTCTGTATACCAATTCACTAGTATGCCCTCTAGAGTGTGTATGAAGTAATGAGGCTATTCCTCTGGTGGTGTCATTTTCCACAACGTTTTTCACTTCTCCAAGTGTTCTTCTAGTGTCCCTTGTCCCTCATATTTATGTTGTTTGTTGTTTTTCTATTCTACGCCGAACCTTATGCACAATAACCACTTACATTGATACTAGTCTATGATTTTCTCTTTGTGTGCACCCCACCATCTTGCGGGTGTGGCCTTGAGTGCTAGGTCAAGTGATAATAGTCTCTGGTTCTCTAACACTACGTCTTCGTATTGTTTCAAGAATGTTTCCAAATCATTTAGTTCATGGAAACTAAGTGGTTCCCTGATTTCTATGCCTACCCATCTTACTGCGCGGTCTATTCCTGCACATATTCTCATGGATACTTCATTTAGCCTTTGTTTCCAGTTCTCTAACCCGATGTCTGAGTCTATTTCACATGAAGTAATGCTCTATGAACTGAGTACCCCATCTGTAGTTGGGTTTACGTAATCCTCATTGCGTGCAGTTTTTCTGTACAACTGGTCGATTTCCTCTAAGGTTAGGAAAGTAGGTTCTACAAACCTCTCCCCTTCTGATGGGTCTAATGGTGCGATGACCCTATATTCTCTAAACTCAAATGTCATTTTCCTGGTCTTTAAATTGATTATGGCCTGGTTTTCAAATGCCCAATCCATACTAAGCAATGCCAGGTAAGGTGTTGTGTCATCCACTATTTCAATAACTTTGAAATCTGTTGTAGTATGCACTCCATCAAGATATACTGTCACTCCATTTAGTCTACCTATTGGTAGGACTCTGTGTTGGTTTTCTACTTTCAATTGGACATTTGAGTATCCCAATGTTGGCTCTCCCATGCATTTCCATGTCTTTTTTGGTAACACATTCACCTCAAATCCTAGATCTAGTATGATGTCTCCCATATTGAAATCTCCAATGTTAGCATTTTGTATAAATTCCCTACTTGTTTGTCTTATTGTGTGTAGGTGATTAACTGTTTTTGGTTCTATATTTCCTTCCGTCTCACTGCCACATTTTTCTAGTATGTTTTGCAATATTTTCATAGATGATGGATCACTTAATACTTTTACGCATGATTGCAAAAAGCATTTGATTTTACTTACTTTTCCCATGGGTTGCATCCTATTGGCATGATCCAATGATATTAACATCTCGTATTCTAGAGCTTCCTTGTTTTGTTGTGAAATTGAAGTCGACGCTATGTCCGCCTTATGAATTTCTTGTCTGGCCTCTTTAAAAATCTCCTTTTCCTTCTATGTGTCGAACTACTTCCTTGGTTCAGTGTTCTTCTTTACCCATTGGTTCTGCATCGGTTCTTATCGAGCTGCGTTAGTGCCTGTTTTAACTCCTCCATGAGCGACTATGTTGATGTTCCATCGTTCATCCCTTGCTTCGGCTGAGATCCACTGAACATTCTAATTGTTTTGATTCCTCTTTTCCTAGATCTTTACTAGTAATATCGGACATTCCTCTGTATCATGGTTCGATGCAAGTAAATACATACAAGTTGTTGGTGGTAGTGGACATTCCCGTGCATAACTTCCTGGCTGTTGATAATTGTGACATGTGGCTGGTCCTCTACCTCGTCCGAAACCTCCTTTGGTTCATCCTCCTCCTTTGTAGCCTGCTCGATCACCTCTCGCCATGTTATACTGAGGCGCCTGATTATACTGCATGGTATTGTACTGGGGCTGTGTTGGGTTGTATTGCAGCTGTGCATTATTGTATGGTTATTGTGCAGTATTATACTGCTACTGCACAGTGTTGTATGGAGTTGGGACTGGATTGAACTGTGGCATTGCTTGCTCAGTCATCATTTCATCATGTACTCTATACGCATCTGATGTCCTTTCCTACATCATCTCCATAATTCTGCAATATTTATCGTCGTGGCCCATGGACTTACAAAAGGTGAAATATGAACTCTTTGGGACTGTCTGATATTTCTACATCATCGTACAGTGATAAGGGTCGTGAGCCAGTTTCTTGTAGATTTTGCACCATAGTCCTCCCGGTGGTAACGGATTTGTCATTCCTACTGCCATATACTGTGTGAACGTTGGGAATTCGTTCTTGTGGTGTCCTTCTGTCCTGCATATGGTACACCAAACGACTTCTCGTTTGTCCTTGTTCTTATTCTGGTTCAGCTGAAATGTTAGGTTCTTCAAATCTTCCTTCAATTCCTCAATAGTTGGGTTTGTCTGTTGGTACTGGTTCTCTTCCAGTTGCAAGGCTACTTTTAGAGCCTCTGCCCGGGTCTGAAATTTCTGTTGTCGTAAAGGGTATTTTAAGTGTGGGAGTAGTGAGTTGACAAATGGGTGTCAATGTTTCATATCAATCATGAGGTATTTTAACTTTGGACCCTTTAGTCACTTGAATCTCTGATCAATATCCCATACCGAATCTCCTAGTTTCTGTCTTATTTTGATCATCTCGTTCATGTATTGATCCTCTGAGCTCGGCTTCTGGAACTCATTTATTAATAACTTCTTAATTTTGGCCAGTGTCCTTGTCATTCCAAGGTCACTGTTTGTGTCTAGACTCATGCACCAGTCTAGTGCACGGTCTCTTAGCATTATCGCTCGCTGCGCAAGTTTTGTATCTTCATCAATGATATGTTTTTCTTCCCAGATATTTGCACAAATGAACAAATGCTTCTTAGGGTCTTTTGTTGCTTCTCCTCAAAATTTTGGTAATCTAATGGTGGGATCGTGTCCTGCCATTCTGAATACTGAACTACTACCTCCTCCGCACGGTGTAGATACTTGACTAGTGATTCCTAAACTAGCTCCTCCAGTTATTGCTCCTTGTGTATATGTACTTCCTGCTGTTAGACTTCCTTCGAACTTCGGTTGTCTAAATGGTGGTGTTCTCTTTGGTGTATTAGTCACACATGGGTTTATGGGTTCCACACTAACATTAATATGGATAGGATGGTTGCCTTCTCCACCTGCTCTTGGACCTCTCATCTTCTTCTCATATGTTTCACGTAGGATTTCCTCAATATGCTCCACATCCTGGAGATCCTCTACCTCTACCTCATCACTTGTCAAGCCTTCCCTCATGGCTACAACTCTCTTCTTGGTATTCACCTTGTATTGGTAGGGTACTCTGCTATGCGTCCTTCCTGTTGACGCCAATATCCACTTGATCGGGTCGTCGTTCGTCATGATCGAGTCCAAGGGTTCCTCCTCCTTCTTTCCTTTATCCTTACCTCCTTCCATTTATCCTCTCTCTGTAAGTGCTTCCCCCCTTCCCCCGTGCACACAGAGAAGTTTAGTTTTATGATTCCATTGTCATTACACCTTTGTTATATATCAGTATCTTAATAGAAGTATGCATTGATCGAATGCACCTTCCTTGAGGTCCGCATAGAAATTTGTGCTCCACTGCACTGTATGACTTCACTGTGTCAACTGAAAACTCTATTATGAAGCTTGCCACAATATTGTCAAGCCAAAAGCCTATGGCGCAGGTGAATTTGTTGTTCACTTGTTGTAGCTTCTCAATATGTACTAGGGTCCAGTCTAACTATCGAATCTGGTTTGTCGCGTGGTTATCCTTCAACCTTAGTATCCACTCCTACAATAGATGCGGAAAATCACAGAAAAGACTTTGTGCAAATCAGTAAACACGTATTTGTCCAGATATTTGTGGGGTGTGATTCTAGGGTTTCTATTGTCTTTCTCTGCAAACTCTAGCTCTTTGGTCTTCAACCAGCCTTCGATTTCTACTTTTGTGGGGTTCCACGGCATCAACATTCCCTTCTAATGGTTCATTGCTCTCTTCCCTAACCTTTTCTTGATCTGTCTCCGACAAATCTTTGACTTATCTCATCTACTCAATCCTCTCTCATTCCTACCAATGGAAACAAAACCATTTGTTGGTTACTCTTCCTTCTTTACCATCTAAGTTATTGCCCCAAGGTTCATGTCATTCGGGGTTCCAACAAATCCTCTAAAACTATCGGCCCTACTGGTAAACTAGAAGGCAACACAACACACAGAATATGCTGCGCAGTCTCACCCGAGATAGCTTAAATGGGTGGTTGTAAGACTCAGGTGTTTACAACCTAGGATTGAGTGTGAGATATGAGATCTGTAATCAGAGCCATCTATTATAAATTTTAATTGCAATCTATTATATTCGCGTCTATGCATTACCTTCAACAACTTATTTAATAATGCAACCATATGTCACAACAAATAGAATAAATCATTCATTCATTAAGCACAACAATTAACTGCTGAAATAAGATAAGATATACATGCATTCATCACATTACACAGATATTACTTTGGTTCAACCCCTCCTAGGCTACGTCCACAAATATTTGTCTCTTGGCTCTTTTATTATGATAGTTCTACGTCTACATTGTTACGTGCTTACAATTCTCCTTAGATGGGTAAGATCTATATGAGATGAACTAGATCGCACCAGGCTCCCTAGCCTGCGATCTAATCCTCAGATCTTCCTTCTCTCATCTCCTCTATCTCAAAAACTTACAAAACAATTCATAACAACATTACATATCGCATCAACTCGTACATATCTATGATAGATCAATAATGAAAAAACCCAACAACAACAATAACAACAACCTTATGATACCTACGTATCTATATTTATACATTTCAGGCTCTTCATCTGTTTACAATACATTACCAAAACCCTAACCCTACTGACGTTAGGTATTCCTCCCATACACACATGTTGTTCTCCCTCCCAACTGTCACTTTCCTTCTGCACGTTTTCTTGCATACACACGTGTTGTGTTTCCCTCCATCTATTACTTTAGTTTCTACATGCTTTCTTTCCCCATGATCATCCTTCTTTCCACTTTGGCCTGTTGCCAACAAGTACCATGCTCTAGGATCCTGTTTTAGACCATACAAGGCCTTCTTCAATTTTCACACGTAATCTACGTTCTCTTACAACTGAGATCCTTCTGGTTGTTCGATGTAGACTTCTTCTTCAAGTTCCCCATTCAGAAAAGTTGATTTCACGTGCATCTAACACACTTTAATATTCTTGGAGTATGCATAAGCTAAATGAAATCAGATTTCTTCCAGTCTGGAAACTGGGGAAAATTTCTCTTCAAAGTCGATTCCTTCAACCTGTGTGTATCCTTTACATACCAATATAGCTTTGTTCCTTGTAATCTGTCCATCTTCATTCAATTTATTTCTGAATACCCACTTTGTGCCAATCATATTCTTATTCTTTGGTGTTGGAACCAATTCCCAAGTGTCATTCTTCTATATTTGACCAAATTCTTTATCCATGGCCTTATTCCAAAATTCATCCTTGTTGGCCTCTTCAAAACTGTTTGGTTCAATCGTAGATGAGAGTGTTAGGTGTGTTTGTTCTGGTGAATGGATTCTTCTTCTAGTCTCAACTCCTGCATCTTTGTTTCTGGTAATATGATCTGAAAGATGATTCTTCTATACTCGTTTTCTAGGTGTCTTTAGAGGCACTTGCTGAACTTTCACTTCTACTTATGTCTAATATTATTCCTCTTCCTCTTCTACTTATTCATCTTTTGCTTCTTCTTCGTAAAGTTGTTCCACTGATTCATTTTATTCTTCCTTTGATTCTTGTCCACCTGTCATATATCTATCCAAACCTGCTAAGTGTTCTTACAAATCCATCTCTGTCCATATTGTCCAAGACTCTATTGCATAACTGTCCATAATGTTGACCCATTTGTTACTGTACTTCTGCTAACTAACTTCTCTGGATCTATCTACTCAAACTCTGCAATTTGTTTGAAGGGTGGTTCTTTGGTTTGTCACAGCTATCGCATAGACTCCCCCTATATAATATTCATATTAAATGGGGGTCTCTAAGCCAGATGGATCAGAACAATTTCTACTCGGATGTGTATTCATCATCATCTTCATTGGTAGATTCGTCATCTCTCTGAGCTCTGACTTCTTTCTTTCTGTCTGTGGATTCATCTTTCACTACAATGCCTAAAAGTACAATCTCTTGAACTTGTTCCTTATTTACCTGTCCTTCTTTTCTTTCAGTTATTTTCCAAACCTTTATGTATCTGACATCTTTCTTTTTCTCTATAGAATTTTCTTCCTCTTGTTTTATTGCCAACCTTAAGATCTCTGGGACCTGGTCTTTGTTCACATGTTCTTCCTGTTTTCTTATCCATACTTTCTTATATCTGATATCAGTGTTCTCTTTCATGGAAATATCGATCATGTTTCTACAATCACTATCTATGTGTCCATACTTATGACATTTCTAACATTCAATGTTACATGGGGCCGCATAGGCATTTCTTGCTTGAACATTATAATCCCTGCAATCTGCAACCTTATGTCCAAAATTAGTACAATAAAAACAATAACCATAAAAGGAATTTTCATACCTAGGAGTGAATGAACTTCTTTGTGGTGTAGTCCTTTTGAATTTATGACTTGAATGATCATGATCATGATTGAAGCTTCTTTGTGGCTTGAACATGGATGGTCTTCTTGAAGATGTATCTTCAATAGTTTTCTTAGATTCTAGTTGACCATGAATCTTTCCTTTGAGTACTTCTGCATAACTCTTTTTATTTTCTTCATTCTTCTTTTCTAGCAACTTAGGTTGCTTCTCTTCATTCTCTATAACTGATGTGGATGTTTTTGTCTCTTCAACATCCTTGTTGAGATTGATGATTTTACTTCTCAATGTGAAAACTTCTTCTTCAAGCCTCTCAACCTCTTCTTATTTCTTCATTATCTAAGACTTCATGACTTCTTCTGTTCTTTTTGCTTCTTCAAGATGAATTTTTAATGTGATTATTTCTTCTTCAATTCCTTTCTCTTCTTGACCAAACTCTGCCTAAGCTGGTTTAGATCGTTATTGATTTCCTTAAGATGATCTGTCATCATCTTCTCTCTCATTTATGCTTCTTCCTTCTGTACCGCTATGTTTCCTTCCAAATACTACTTTTGATATTCAAGATTTTCTTCAATCTTTCTGGCTTCTTCTAGCTGAGTTCTTAAGTTCTCAATGACCTGTTGGGCTTCTTCAAAAATGTGAACACTTTCTTTTTGTTTCATCAATTCTTTCTTGAGTGACTTATTTTCTTCTCTTAGTTCATCTAAAGCACTAATCAATTATGCCTCATAGTTGTCTTCCTTTTCAATTAGTTTTTCTGTCTCATTTTTTTCATGGCATTATATTTCAAGATGTCCACGTTTTTCACAATTAAAGGAAAACAACATACCTCTGGTGATTATGTACTCTTCATCTTCTGAATTTGTTTGACATGGTGAACATAATTCTTCTTGATCTGTATCTGCATCTTCTTTGGCATTTTTTGAATCTCCGATGGGTGAAGAATGTATGTCATGTAACTTATCCAAAAGTTCTTTGCCTGATGAACATTTACCAACCTTTTCTTTTACTGGATTAGGTAATCCTTCCCAGATGAAATCCATTGCTATTTTTTTATTCTTCTTCAATTCCTTCTTGGCTATAGTCTTTTCTCTTTTTGAACTATTATATCGTGTAACAACTGATAGCTAAATATAATTTCCCTATGCCTGTAAAAATACTTTCATCCTTCTGCTCCACATCTTATACTTTAAACCATTCTGACCATTAAACATTAGTAGTCCATTCTTAGAATAATCCATGATCTCCTTCCAGTGGTTAAACTGTTTTCTGAAGGAACCTGCTCTGATACCAATTGTTGGATTACTAAGACGGGGGGTGAATCAGTAATAGAGAAATTTAATCCCTTTTAACCATAAAATGCAAGTTTTATATCAATGTAGCATTATCATCCAATAGTTGAAGAGTAAATAAACAATGAAAAAATGAGAAATCATACACATACACAGTACACCAATTTTTTTACGTGGAAACCCAAAGCGGGAGAAAACCACAGAATATTTTTTCTTATATGTCTTTAAGAATTACATTCATTGGAAGCACCAACTTCCTTTTTTTTCTAGTTGCAACTAGAAGGAGGCTCCAACACCCTATTTTCTCAGGCTACTAACTGAAGGAAGCTCCAACTCCCCAATTCTCTGGCTACAACCAGAAGGAGGCTACAACCCCCTATATTCTCTGGCTACAACTGAAAGGTGGCTACAACCACATGTCCTTTCCCCGACCAACCTACCTGAAATAAAAGTAGAATGATGGAACCACTGTCACACTATCACTATGAGATATATTGATGTAAACCTATACCAATCAACCTGTAATCAACCAGTACCATAAAAAAGTGCATCAACATGCACCAACCTGTACCAAACAACCTATAATCAGCTTGTACCATAAACAACTGCATCAACCATGTACCAACTTGTACCTCAACCTGTACCATCAACAAGTGCATCAACAATGCACCAAATATGTACCAATCAGGCATCAAATACACATAAACTATGACTCATCAAGATGTACCAACATCATCAACTATACACCTCATGTATGTCCCAACTCATCAACTACTTGTCTCAACCATCTACCTAGCATGTACCTCAACCATATACCAAATACATATACCAATATAACCATCAAAATTTCTCTAGCAATACATCACACTATCCATAACCAAATACCATAAACCATTACATCAAACCATGTTCCACAACCTCACTATTATACAACCTCTATCTATAACATACCTCAACCAAAATCCCTCATCAATTTCATCATACAAATATGATTTGTAACTCTGTAACATACCTAGTGTATATGATCACATACCTACAAAGCTTCCTTAACAAGAGACTAGCATTTTCATCAAATTTTACTTTAGTCTCACATGACTAGTTTTGGATTAGTCAACAACCTTAACTTCCAATAATCATAACTATGTACCTGTAATGAATAAATATTTGAAAATGGTACACAATGTTCTTCAATGTGTTTTATGCAATTCCTCCAGATTTCACTACTTGGAACCTCTTAGAAAAGGAGTTATAACAAAAATGGCATACCTTGTTGAATTATGGCTCATTCTAGAGAGCGAACTTGTAGAGCGTGCCCTGCACAGAATATTTGTTGTATTGATATAAAAATGATACAAAGAATACTAGAGACTGTACTCTAACCAATAAATTTTGTCTTAATGAATTTGGATTTGTTATGAAGAAGTTATGACGTTTTAAGCTGAAACACATGTTCTAGACTAGTTTCAGGACTAGCCACAAATCCTATTTTCCACGGAGTGTAACTCCAAAAATACAACGACCCACAAGCTGAAATATGTATAACAACTACTTGGATATGTTTCCTCAACGGCCTCCCAATTTTACGGTCTGAATCAGTCTAGAAAAAAATTTATTGTGAAAATGGTGAGATGACCTGTAAATAACATACCTTAGAAAGCATAATCAAAAGAATCTATCCTCCCTTGAATTTCGGCCTTCTTTACTTCACCTTCCCTCTAAAATTTGTCTTAGATATCATTTTGTTACCTCAGTCACTTGTAGATATTCAATATGCTCAAGTGTGATTAGAATGAGAGACCCTTGCCTCTTATTTATACTTTTATGTAGCTTCCTCAAGGGGTTACCTTCTAACCATCTTAAACCACTTTCCTTATTTTAGGGCTAACCCACTTCTAACCACTTGTTCACTTA
>SNQJ01S0198684.1:0-17153 GCA_010110895.2 Picea sitchensis
TACTTGGGACATGTCATATATTAGGAGGGAGTAGCAATAGACCCTGACAAGATCAGGTCTATCATGGAATGGCCTACCCCAAAGGACGTTTCAGATATCAGATCCTTTATGGGCTTAGCAGGATACTATAGGAGATTTATAAACGGATTCTCCAAGATTGGTTGTCCAATCACTTCCCTCCAGAAGAAGGGAGCTAAATTCACGTGGACATAAGAATGTGAAGAAAGATTTCAATCCCTAAAAAATTTACTGACCCATGCACCTGTGTTGAAGATCTTTGATCCCGAAAATGACTTCCTCGTGTGCACATATGCCTAGAAGGAAGGGCTCGGAGGAGTCCTTATGGAAGGAGGAAGTGCAGCTTGCTATGAATCCCGAAAATTGAATGTGCATGAAGTCAACTATGTGACCCATGACCTAGAACTGGCCGCCATAATGCACGCCTTAAAAATGTGGAGGCATTACCTCCTAGGAAGGAAATTTGTACTTATGACAGACCACTGTGGATTGCAATATCTATTTGACAAACAAAAACTCAATCCTAGACAAGCTAAGTGGATGGCCCTTCTTAGTTAGTTTGATTTCAAAATCAAACATATAGGGGAAAGGAAAATAAGGTGGTCGATGCTCTTAGCAGAAGTATGAAAAAAAATCATCTGGCAGTGGTGAGCACTTGCGAGACGAATGTCAATGAAAGAGTCAGGAATGCACAAGAAACAGACACACTCTTCCAGACCGTGACCTCATACCTAGAGAAAGAACCCACAGGAATAAAGTATGAAGGCTACGAGATGATAGATGGAAGTCTACAAACTTACAGAAACAGATTGTGTATTCCAGATTGTGATGACTTAAAGAGGTTCATAATGGACGAACTACATAGAAGACCATATACTGGTCATCCAGGATACCAGAAGATGATCACGGCCACTAGGAAACAATTCTATTGGCTTGGATTGAAGAAAGACATAGCTGAGTACTTAGCCAAATGCATAGAATGCCAACAGGTTAAAGAAGAACACTGACACCCAGCTGGATTATTACAACCCCTGCCAATCCTGAAATGAAAATGGGAAACCATCTCCATGGATTTCATCACCGGATTACCAACCTCGACCAAACAGAATGACGTCGTCAGGGTGGTAGTGGATAAATTGACCAATTCCGCTCATTTTATCCCCGTCAAGTCAACTTGCAAGGCAATAGACATCGCCAACGTATTTATGAAGGAGATATTTGGACTACATGGTATGCCTAAAGAGTTCGTGTCTGACAGAGACATGAAATTTACTTCCAACTTTTGGAAATCCTTGATGGTTGGTTTGGAGACCAAATTATTGTTTAGCACAGCCTATCATCCTCAAACTGATGGACAGACAGAAAGAGTGAACCAAATATTAGAAGACATGCTAAGAATGCATGTAATGCATCAACCCAAAAAGTGGGAAGTTTACATGCCACTGGTGGAATTCACCTACAACAATGGCTACCAAGAATCCCTAAAGATGAGCCCTTTCGAAGTCCTCTATGGTAGACTGTGAAATACTCCAGTCAGTTGGAGTAGTCCCGTGAACAGAGTTACTATCGGACCCGACATGTTGAAAGAAATGGAACAACAAGTGACTCAGATAAAACAAAATATAAAAGTCACTAATAAGAGACAGAAAAGTTACATTGACCGAAAGAGAACTCCGAGAGAATTCAAGACGGGAGACCACATATATCTCAGAGTTAGGCCCAGGAAGAGTTCCCTGAGGATGGGAGCTTATGTCAAGTTGGCACCTCGGTATTGTGGACCCTTTAAAGTTCTATATAGAGTGGGACCTATAGCCTATAGGCTAACACTTCCTCCCATAGTAAAAGAACATAATGTTTTCCATGTTTCATTATTGAGGAGATATGTACATGATTCTAATCATATAATTGACTGGTCTGTGATCCAAGTGGAACCGAAGGGAGAATTCCTGCCAGAACCTCAATGCATACTAGACAGAAAGGAAACCCCACTCAAGAACAAAATCATTGCACAGGTTAAGGTGCAGTGGAAACATTTTGGCCCAGATGAGGCTACGTGGGAAATGGAAGATTGCATGAAACAGGCATATCCTATTTTGTTTACTTCTGTACATACAAGTCATGTTCATAGATAGAACATTGAGGATGATGTTCCTTTAAGGGGGAGGGAATTGTAACACCATGTTTCCCCCAGTCTATAAAAATAGTTATATTGGCCAAGAACTATGGCAAACTCAAAGACGTGAATGTTTGATTTGATGAACCTTTGTATAAAAGGTCGATGAATGTAAATTATGTTATGCATATGTGTTGCATGACTGCTCGGAAGGGGATGTGCTAAAAGAGACCACGATGGCTAATGAGAGGTGGTGGAAGGGACCTGGAATGGTTGCGTTAACTTCCACCGAGCCAGTACTGTACTGGTTTATACTTTCTCACAAACCAAAGCAGCTCTCTAATCCTGGAATGGATCTCCCATCAGATTGGTAGGTGGGGAGGATCCTCAAGAGTTAATGAGGGGATGGAGGTGAATCGCCCATCCGTAACAGCCCTTTGACCTAACCACGGATGACAGAATTCGCGCGACACACAACCTTGCAGACATAAATTTGCAAGAGAGGAAAGGTGGTAAGGGGGAGAGAAGTGCGCGCGACGGGGATCACGAAAGAGACTGGAGAAACCCTAGAAACGCAGGGAGTTATGAATACCAAGAGAAGGAGAGTAACCTTCATCTTGGAGTATTTTCCTGAAACATGATACCTATGATGCAGATGACTTGTCCATCCTAGATGGACATTCCCTGACATTGCCTAGTCCCACATCCTGTAGAAACACAAGAACACTGAAAATTTGAGGATGCCATAAAATAAATAAATGACTATGGTGAATTTATCAAATGTAAGACATACCTGATTATGGGGTACGCCCAATGACCAAGCTTCCTCTACTACTACATCAATGGTGGAGATAGGAACTGATGCATCCATGGGCGTAGAGGGTCTACTACACAGATGTAACAACTGCAAAACAATATACGATAAAATATCGATATAAATAAACAAAATACAAAATAAATATATAAAGATTAAGAACATAGTGATGGTTAAGATACTAACGTCCTCCATGAAGCTATGTTGTCCACTGGCCTCCATAGCCCTATAGCAGGTCTGCCCGCAGCTTGAGAATCTGTGAGGTTCACATGGATGGTTGATATGTCCATGTTCCCTCTCCTCACTAAACTATGCTATACAGGGTGAAGCTATGACCCCTTTATCAATTTCATCGACATGCACCTCATACCGAGATAGTGAAACAAAGTTGCCATATTGCACCAGTCTCCGGGTCAGTGTTGAAATAACTCATTGTACCTGCTCTAAGCTCTCTGCAACAGGAGGATGGTAGGCAAGGGCGTTAGGTCTTCGTCTGGGGGACGAGGACCTAACATGGGATCATCCCTGGCATGATCTCGGTCCTGTGTGGACCCTTGACCCACCCCCTGGAACTCAACCATGTCAAAGTAGTTGACATGCAAACCCAAAATAAATTTGGCCCATAGTTTTCTCAAAAAATATAAGGGCACCTCCTTGTTATTGTAGGGAGGTTTATCAAATACCATATAGTTTTCTATATCATGAAATCATCCATAAGTGCATCAAGATTGATCTAAATTTTTTTGATGTCCATTTGTATATTAAAAGGGTCACAATGTCCATTGAATAGGTAAGATCCAATCATTGTAGATGTAGAAAGTGTTTTATGAAACATGTAATATTTTGAGGAGTTATTTTAAGTAGTTATGCATTTCCTTGCATTATTCTATAGAGCATATTTAACCATCAATCTAATGAATTGAAGATTTTAACTACCATAACTTTTAAGTGTGGTGTTGTTTTCCATTTGATATCTTGGGAATTACAGAAGAAGGATGAGCATATGAGTATTATCAACTATGTGTTTCTCGTACTTAAGTGTCTTCCCAAAGGGCATTCTAGAGATGCTTCAAAAGTTTGTCCTCATGGTTATCTAAGTTATAACACATTCTTCAAAGATTTATCCTTATGGTTGTGTAAGTTATAATACATAATGATAAGGAGTAAATGGGATCAATCATTTATGGGGGAATATTGGTTTAGTGTAATATAATTTAACCAGAAAAATAACACATAATAAAAAAATATATCATGGTTTAAATATAAGTTAGCTTTATTTCATAATTTGTCATAATTATAGAATTGAATATCTAAAGGTAATGGAGATAAATATATTCTTTTTGTTAGTTCTTCCCAAGTTTTGCATGCTCATACGTTTTAGAGTGAATGGATAATAAATTTTGGTTGCCCCATCACATGGTTAAGGAATCTTCTTGTTTTTCTTCTTTAATGGAAGTTAAAAAAAAATCTTTATAATTGATTGTGAAAATATTGAATATCAAAATGGTGTGATTATTGATGTGTATTATGTACCTAGTTTTAGTGCAAATTTGTTATATGTATTTCAAATAACAATAAAATATATTTTTGGCCAATAAAACATGAAGAACAACGTTATTATTGTAGTTAAAAACTTCTTTAATATGAAGGATTAACTATATGAAATATGTGACTCCAATCTAAATTTCAAATTTCGAGAGTTATATTCAAATTTCATTCTCTATACATGGGATATCAATGGTGAAAAATCAAGTCTCCAATTTGATTCTCGGTCGGGCCCAAAACTGTTTTGTTAGTATTAATTCTAGCATGACTTGCTTCACATCTTTTCTTAAGGATGTCATTTTGCAGTTTTTATTGAATCGATATTAAAATGTATGATTGAGAGTTATATTCAAATTTTATTCTCTATACATGTGGCATATTAATGGTGAAAAATAAATCTCCAATTTGATTTTTTTCTGGTTAAAACTGTTTTGTTTTTTAAATATTGGTGTAATCAATTATAAAGTTTTAATATTAAATTTAAATTTATAGGGGAATTGTTTAATTGTTCTATGAAATGTTTTTTTTTTGAAATCTTATAATCTAAATTTGCACAAAATTATTATTTTTTGTTGTTTAAATTTCATTTTTAAATGTAAAAATGAAATTTAACATATTGAAAAACTCTTAAAACACTCAAATTATACAGAACTAATCACTCAAATTTATAGATTAAACAATTTCTCACTACATTCAAGGCAAATGTTCGCTAAAAATATAATAAAAGAAAAAAATAATTTAGTAAAACGTTAAGAATACAAGAATACAGTATTTATTTCTAATCAATATTAATCAATATTATATGGCCGAATTTGACTTAGCCTTAAATTCCACACCTTTTTCCTGCATACTAAATAATTTTCAAAGTCAATCAATGGCCTCTATACTGCATCAAGAGTTACGCTCATTCTCTCTACGTGGGATATTAATTGTGAAAAACTGTGTCTCCAATTTGATTCTCTGCCAGTAGCAAAACTGTTTTGTCTTTAAATATTGGTGCAATCAATTATTAAGTCCTAATTCAGACCTAAATCTATATCTAGTCCGTATTATATTATGTCGTCGAATTTGACCTATTTGCTTAGCGATAAAGTCCACGTTTTTTCCGGTTCACTAAATAATTTTCAGATTCAATCACTCGCCATCCTACGTTCAACGCGTTAATTTCCGCGTTGAATTGAAAGATGTTCAAT
The DNA here is from genome assembly GCA_010110895.2 of Picea sitchensis. NCBI lineage: Eukaryota > Viridiplantae > Streptophyta > Pinopsida > Pinales > Pinaceae > Picea > Picea sitchensis. The sequence continues at coordinate 5,684 of SNQJ01S0198684.1, forward strand.
CGAAATAGAAATTGGGACCCACGCTATCTAGAGCTGCGTTTCTCCTTCATCTCTGCCAGTACGTAGACAGATAGGCATGGAACTAATACAACCTGGAAATATTAGGTGAGCAGCAGCAGCACATTGAGCAAAGTCAATGATGGGGTGCAGTACTGTAATGGCCTTACTTATGTTGGCGAGCAGCAGCAGCACATTGAGCAAAGTCAATGATGGGGTGCAGTACTGTAATGGCCTTACTTATATGCTCCTTCGCACTGGTATTTGTTCTCCCATTTGAGGGTTTACCTATCCCAACAGAAGCTCGAACCCTTGCGGCTTCTTCTCCGTCTGTCAATGATGATGATAATTATTTTCTTCCACCGACAGGTATGATGGTATTCATTTCCAACGCCAAATCAAATCAGTTTTCTTAATGCATTTTTCAATGTCTTTCCATTATATCTTCATAATGATTTTTACTTGCAGAAGAGGAATCGAGAGTGAAAAGAATAGGAAGACTCCTGAGGCGTGCACCACTTATCCCGAGATCTCCGTTGGGAAACCCTAATACACCATATAGAAACCCTAATACACGATATAGAAGGGGGACGTTTCCGCTTCCGCCGCCCCCAACGATTTAGATATACGCCAACAGTCTTCAAATATGATTGCAGGGTTGATTTATTTTGCATATGGTATGGCTTGGATACTTGTAATAACAAGCGAAACAGAGCGATTCGTATAGTGCCTTGCAGGATACGCCATGAGAATGGGCGGCTCTGTTGAAGATTTCATTTGTGTTCGGGTTAATAAGTCATATTTCAGTTGGATACTCCAACAAATATTGGTCTATGCATTAGGTTTAAAGCTTTCAATAAAAAGATAAACCTGTTTGAACACCAATGGAATGTAAGTATATTGGTATTTGATTTTTTTGAAAGTGATAAACCGTACCGTAAACGTATTAAGGATGTACAACCGAAGTTTTTAATGAAATTTTTTTTTTTTTTTTTACTTGATGTATGTTTTTTTTTAATTAATGAGAATGGATAAAGTGATATTTTAATAATTCAACTTAGTCTAATAAGTCTAACTGTGATATTTTTTCTGTTTAATTTTATTCCAAATTCTGTTAAAATTCTTTAGATATGCAGATTTTAAAATTCTTTAGATATGCAGATTTTAAAATTCTTAAAATTCTGTTAAAACTCTTTTTATTGGATTCAATGTCTAGCACAACTTCATCCACCTCAATTGGACATTTATTGGAGTCGAGTGGAATTTGTGCCCTCTCCTCCTTGCGCTCTCTTAGGATGATGATTGGCGGGAGAAATCTTAAAGTGAATGCCATACTGAGATTGACAAAAAGTTCAAATTTACTTTCCAGAATCCATATTGCATGCAAAAGATTTCCCCGCTCCTTCCTAGTACTATGCAAAGTTTTTCCAACCATGGCCATGAGGATCCAATATGCCTCAACTATCTTGAATTACTTTGTCTCTGGATTTATTTTATGAGTGGAACAAAATGAATAACATAATGAATATAATAACATAGAGATACTTATTTACAAAAAAGCTCAAATTTACCTTCCAAAAGATTTTTTCCAACCATGGTCGTGACGATCCAATAGGTCTCAACTATTTTGAATTACTTTGTCTCTGGATTTATGAGCGGAACGAAATGAATAACATAATGAATACAATAATATAGAGATACGTAAAACAACAATAGATATCCACTGAAAAATAACTTCTATTGAATAAATAAAATAGGCTGAAACTGTAAAACTGTAGAACTGAAAACAACTTGCTCGAATGGTGGTAGCTCTATCTTTGAGAAAAGATGTGGCTGCTATGCACATCCATCTGAGAATAATGATTAAAATGAGGCTCCAGAGGCCTTTTTAACATTACTCATGATTTCTAAAACCCTATACATCCAAAAGCCTAACCCTAGGAGATGGAACGCCAAAATTTATGTGGGCCCCGATGGGTAAGTTGATACCTCAACTTCTTAGGGTCGTAACTTTTGCGTACGACCTCCATTTTAGGTGCGTGATAGTCCACTGGAAATGTCTTTTTGAGAACTGCACATTGTGCTGTCAAACACTGTCTTCATCTATAGTTTAATTATGGCAAGCCAAAAAAACATTGTTTAGGGCCCCAAAACGGTCCTAGAAGTACAAAAATATGTACTAACATGAAAACTTCTAAAATAATTCAGTTGGATTAGGTGGGCAATCAACAATATTCACCTAGAAGCTATGTAGGGCTTCAGACAACCTCAGAAGTGTAGAACCCACAATTACAAAGAATTACAAAAGAACGTGTTGAATTAAAAACTATCAAGAGGAGCTAGTTGGAATAGGTGGGTGGCCACCAATATCCACCTGGATAAAGAACGTATCTATATGAAGTGACCAACCTCTAGGCATGCACCATCTCTTCCACCTCAGTCATTGGATTCTTCTCTTCCTTTGATCATAACTCCTAGAACCCATTCCTTGCCTCCCATGCTTCTCTGGCTGCCGAGATGTTGGCTACAAAACCCTGGAACATGGAAACCTCCCCATCATACTTCCCCTTGTACCTTGCTTTCCCCTTCTTATGAAATTTTTTGGCCATCTTGTGAACCGTCCACGCTGAAATGCCACTGAACTGATGTGAATTTCATTGAAAAAACGTTCGAACCAACACCACCAAATCCCTGCCTTGATATTCTTCCAACCCTACTTCAAGTCTTCTACAGTTCCCACCAAGACCCAGGTTCAATCTGGACTAGTTTTTTCAGACTTCACCATCCTAACATAGAAAAACTTCGACAAACATTCCCTTACTAGTGCAGTCTACATTGAATATAGTCACTTGGAGTGGCAACATCATGAACCAAATGCTCAATCCTTGCTTCATCTCTGAATGATGCGTACTAGTACTTCTTCATTTAGCTTCTAGAAGGTGTAGCATGTTTTGATTTGAGTGTTGTGTACCAACACCAAGCCGGTCACTCCTCTGATTAATAACCATCATGATATCGCACACCCCAAACTAGTTGTACCTACCACCTTCCATCATTTGGATCAACCATCAAATTTCTTTCCACCACCTCTTGTGCTAGTACAAATGTCTTGTCACCCATAGTTGTCATGTCCAACAACTGTCCTAATGCATGGAATCAGACAATGTTGACAATTAACACCCCATCTGGGTACACATACACTTAATGTTAACTCTAAACTTTTTTGTGCATAAAAATATCATCATGGAAACATCTAATAATGAAAAGAACTTTATCTTCAACAAAAATAAAGTCGATCATTTTCTAATTGATTTATAAAATATATTAAATCTCCCAAGTTTCTCACCTTGGGGAGCACCAATACTCTTTGTCAAAAAGAAGGAAGGAACTTTGAGACCGTGTATTGATTTTCAACATCTAAATAAATCCATTGTAACGAACAAGTACCCTCTACTAAGAATTGATGACCTCTTTGATTAGCTAAGAGGGGAAAATATATTTTCAAAGATAGACTTGAGATCAAGATACCATCAAGTAAGAATCAAGGAAGAAGACATCGATAAGACAACCTTTAGAACCAGGTATGGGCATTAATAATTTGCAGTGGTGCCATTTGGATTATCCAATGCACCAGTTGTATTTATGTGCTTAATGAATGCCATATTCATAAATTAATTGGATAATTTTGTCATAGTATTCCTCGACGACATACTTGTGTATTCTAAGTCATCGGAAGAGCATGAACATCACCTAATATTGGTATTTCAAGTGTTGAGGGAACATCAGTTGTATGCCAAGCTTAGTAACTATTATTTTTATCAAGAGCATATTCATTACTTGGGGCACATTATTTCAAAACACGGTATAGCAGTAGATCCATAGAATATTGAATCCATTAGAGGATGACCAACACCCATGAACGTTTTAGAAGTCACATCTTTTATGGGATTAGTTGGTTACTATAGAAGGTTTATAACAAGGTTCTCTAATATTTTTCATCCCATCACTTCTCTGCAAAAGAAGGGAATTAAATTTGAATGGACCTCTGAGTGTGAAGAGAAATTTATTTTGTTGAAGGAATTACTTACTAGTTCACCTGTTTTAAAGATTGTTGACCCAAATTAAAGTCTTGTGGTATGTACAGATGCATGCAAGGAAGGACTTGGTGGATTCCTCACTCAAAATGAACATGTCATTATTTATGAGTACATAAAGCTTAAATAACATGAGAGAAACTATGCCACACGTGACTTGGAGCTTATTTCCATTGTTCACATATTGAAGATGTGGAGGCATTATCTCATGGGAAATAAATTTGAATTAAGAGCAAACCATAGTGGTCTGAAGTATCTTTTTTAACAACCAACTTTGAATGCCAGGAAAACAGGATGGCTGTAATTTTTAAGTGAACACGACTTTGACATCAAGCATATCAAAGGAAAATAAAATAATTTTTTCAATGCACTTAGTAGAAGAGTACATCTCATGCATGCTACAATTGCCAGTATGCATCAACCAGATTTAAAGAGAAGAATTTTGGATGTTGTTGTTACAAACCAGCAATACCTACAGGTAAAGGAAAGCTTACAACAAGATGTAAAACATAAAATGAAAGAGTGTGAGATGAAGGAAGATGGATTACTTATGCATAAAAATAGAATTTATGTTCCTAGTTCTGAAGAACTTAGGAATTTGGTATTAAAAGAAATGCATAATGTTCCATATCCTAGACATCTAGGTTACCAGAAAAAAATTGCAGCAGTAAGAAGCCAATTGTTTTGGATGAGAATACAAAATGATGTTATTGATTACATAGCCAGATGTATGGAATGTCAGAGAGTAAAGGCTGAGCATAGGAACCCAATGGGTTTGCTACAACCGTTATCAATTCCAGAGAATAAATGGGAAGTGGTAACCATTTATTTTATAACCAAATTGGCCAAGACAACAAGGCAACATGATTCAATCCTGGTAGTGGTTTATAAATTGACAAAGACTTCTCATTTTGTTTCTGTAAAAACGACTCAGACAACAACTAATTATGCATAAATTTACATGAAATATATTTTTAGGTTGCATGGAATACCTACGGCAATTGTCTGAGACATAAATACAAAGTTTACTTCAAATTTCCGGAGGGGATTATTTAAAGGATTTGGTACAAATATGAACTTTAGAAAAGCATACCATCCACAATCAGATGGGAAGACAAAGAGACTTAACCAAGTAATTGAAGACATATTAAGAATGTATGTGATGGATAAGCCATCTAAGCGGGAAGATTACTTGCACTTGGTTGAGTTTTCCTATAATAACGGGTATCAAGTTTTATTGAAAATGAACCCATTTGAAGCCTTGTATGGTAGGAAATGTAATACCCCAGTGAGTTGGGACAACCTAGTAGATAGAATGGTACTTGGGCCAGAATTCCTCAATGATATGGAAGACCAGATGGTTAGAATTAAGAAGAATTTAAAGGCAACTCAAGATAGACAAAAAAATTATGCAGATAAGAACAAGACAACTAGAGAATTTAAATTAGGGGAGCATGTGCTTTCAAAATTGAAGCCCAAGAAGAGCTCTTTAAAGTTGGGTAGTTGTACAAAGCTAGCAGCCAAATTTTGTGGTCCATTTGAGATATTGGACATAATAGGGTCAAGGATGATTTTAAGGATTCAAATTTATTTTAAAATGTAGAAACCTTGGTGAATCTTACTAATCCCTCATATGAAAACTATAAATGTTTGGCGATATTTTTGTAAAAATATTCAAATTTAAGGATTTTGTATAGTTTGTATAATTGTTTTGAGATTTTAAGGTAAAATAATTTTATCCTATAGAATTTGGGTGAATCATTTTTAGAATAGCGAATCTGTTTTTGGCAAAAACCATGGAAAATTAGCCCATGAGCGAAATTTAGCCCCTAAAATCATCCTTGAATAGGGTCAGTTGCATACATGCTTGCATTGACTCCTTCCATGAATGTTCATAATGTATTTCATGTCTCTTTGATAAAAGAATATGTACATGATCCTAACCATGTTATTGATTGACATCTGATTCAGGTAGAGACAGAGGGATACTTTCAAGTCCAACCAACGTGAATATTGGACATAAAAGTCGAAATGCTCCGAAATCGAGTTATAGAGCTGGTAAAAGTCCAATGAACTTGCTACGGTCATGAAAATGCTACTTGGGAGCATGAAGATTCCATGCAGGTGGATTACACGTAGCTTTTTGAATAAATTTTGAGATTTTGATCTCTATTTTGTATATGCATTAAGGGCAGTGCCAAAATAAAGGGGAGGGTATGTAACACCCCAGATTTTGAGCCCCATATTAAGTATTGTAATTTCTTAAGTTATGAAAGGTTAGGGTGCCTAAAAATGATTAAGAGGCCAGTGTTCCTAGGAAATGTAATGTTTGATCATTATTAATATAAAACACATCGTTGGCTACTAGACATACAAGGACAAGAGTTATAGTGGGTTATGATTCCACAAGAGAGGGGGCTTGAGGGACTAAGTATTTATTTTATAATTTATTTACCCATTATTGTGTTAATGGAGAAAAATAGTTACATGAGCTTCTTGGGGGGGGAGGCCAAGTGGTCCCTTAATTCCAAGAATTACATAAACCCGTCCTTAGTCAGTTGGGGAGTTCTTGTTATTTTTCTTTTGTTGGTTTCTTCACTCATTCACCCAATTTCTCTCTATTCACGCCTTTCATTCTTTCACCCACTCATATTTCCTCATTCGTGTCTTGGATTGGGAAAGGAAAACTAACTGTTGAAGAGAAGCTATGATATTGTTGGCTGTAGAGACTATTGGTGTATTCCAACCATGAATCAAGACCTGCACGTCTGAGATTCTTGGGTTTGTGCTAATTTTTTCTCACAACCATGAGTCTTGAGAGTCCCAACATGGAGACTCTGGACCAATTGTGCTTGAGCCCTGGAAGGAGATGGAAATCCTGAGGGATTGTGTGGTAGAGAAGGGGGTCCATTCTCTTGGGTTGTGCAAGATGGGTAGAAGAGAGTTGGTGTACTTGGATTGATATGGGTGTTGAGAAGCTTGTGAGACTTTGGTTCGGGAAGCCAAGTGACACTCTTGAACCGTCCGTGTGGATTCATAGCCCTGGCTCAGGGGTGACAATGTTGTTGAGACTTGGACCAACAATGTCTATGTTTAGGTGGAACATCCTTGGTCTACATCTAGTTGGTGTCTTGTTTCAGAAAATATAAGTTCTCTCTATTATGGTTATCTACCTATGTATGATTTATTCCACTATGTATTTATTTATCTTTGAATTTAATGTTTAGAATATGCAAGCTTGCTGGTTATTGTTGTGCATGGATTAGTTTATGTTGTGGAATGAGTCTTTATTTCCGCATGTGGTTTTCATGTATCTTAATTAACTTAGAAGTGATTTTAATTGAGATAAGTCATTGTGACGAGAGTCCCTGAGCTGCAGCATGCCACACCTATGGGCGGCTGAGTGTGTTGCAGTGAGATTAAGTGGCGTAGCCCAGACTATGGGAGGTTGGGTGCATTACAGAGTGCCCAATGGAAAGCCCCAATTAGGCTCACTCTAATTTGGGATAGCACTTCCAACCAGTATGTGGGACTAGTTTCCATTGGGTTGTTTGAGGTAGAGAAGACAATTAGATTTCTTCTCAATGACTTTGATCTAATTCTTGATCTAAATTATCTATAGGAGAAATAAAATAACTCCATCTAATATACATCTAATCTACTTTAACCTATCCTAACCAAGAGTAAGACTAATAATAATGATCACAACAAAAGATAATGTTATTGAAAAGTAGAAATAGTTCACACCATTCAATAACAAGTTAATACAATGAAATTACATATTTAATCAAATAATTGTAGATTCAAAGACTGTAACATCAACGATGATTTCATTTAGGAATCATAACATGCATGAGTAATTCTAAACACAATACACATAAATAGGTCATATGAAGAGCATTCAGAATGATCCACAAAAAATACCGGAAAATTGATGTTCCTTTTAGGATTCTTTCATTCTAAGGCCTCTCTTGTCTTTTGTCTCTTTGATGATCTCCACATGCTTCCATTATTTGAAGTACTATAGTATAATTTCCCCACAATAATCACCTCATCATCAATTTCCAATGTTTTCAGGAATGAATACGAGAATTCTGATGATATTACATTCAACGAAGTTCGTGGATTTAGGGGAGGGGTCAAAATTAATACTATTTTAGTTGTCCCAAGAGTGGGAATTTTTATTCTCTCTTCCTCCTCTTCTTTCTTCTTCTTTTCTTATGCATCTGTGTGTGTAATTGTTGTGATTCTTTACTGTTCCTCTCCGACCACCTGGGAAATTTCGTCAGCTAATATCTTTTGTTATTCCATTGCCTTACATGTAGCTTGGTATTTTGGTTCCTTGCAGTCTCTCTCGACTTCCATGGCCTTGCAAACACGTATCTCTTTAGTGGCCCTGGCCTCCGTGGATTTTTGGTCTTTCTGTTCCTCTAAAAACTTAGCTCTCTTTGCAAAGTCATAGGATGTTTCAACCTCCCTGGGTGACACATCTTGTACTTTATTTTGTTTAGCCCTCTATTTGGCCTCAAATAATTTCCTTAGCATTTATTCATCCTTTTCTTTACAATCTCGTTCTTCCGCATCTGTATTCTCTTGATTATGCCTTATTTCTCCATGTTGTTGTTGACGGAACATGGTATTATTCTCTTCTTTATCTCCCAGGAAAGCATCAACCTGGGGTGTACTTGCTATGTGGGATAATACCTCCTTATATGACCTAGCTTCTCAAAAAGTTTCTTCTTCATTCCTTCTCTTGTTTTCAAAAGGAGGAGCTATTTTCAGTGTTTTGTAGTGATTATACACTACCGTTTTAGGATCATGGTTTTTCACTATCCTTGTACATGATATCAACTTTTTTAGAGCTAATACTTTCTTCCTTGCATGTGTGGGGTTTACTAGCGTGAATTTCCCCAACCTGATCGGGAAAAGTGACCGAATTCTCTTGTTAATTAGAAATAGGGAAACTATTATTCATGTTTCCATTGTCTGCAATGCTACCTCCTTGGCGAGAAGCTTGTCTAAAACATACCTAGGTTGTAGGTGTGGCGAGGCGCTGCATCCATAATCACAAATGTAGCTGTGATTATTTTCCAAGTACCAATCTGCTATATATTGTGCTTATGGTGATATCCTATGTATGTTTTGAATGACTAATAGTTGATACACAGGTGAATCAAACTTATCACAGACTTGATAGAAAAAATCCATGATACCGACTTGTCCATAATTCAAAGTAGTATACATGAATGGGGGGTGAACCAGATTCTAGTTCCAACCCATATTAGGATTCGAGACATATGCATAAATGACATCATTGAAAAAGGAATACATACAAAAACCTAGTTGGTTTCCTTTGAAATCTTCCTAGATGTTGAGGCATATGTTGTGTGATAGGATAGATTCCCAATTAAATACCGCTCCCATTTCTGCCACTGTATGTACCATCATTGTCCACTCCTGCTTGAAGTGTATACAATTTTCTTCCCTTTATAGTCTTCATATCATGGCGATTAGAAGCTGATATGGGGGTTTAAAGTACTACATATTATATACCCTGCTGAGCTTGGTGGTAAATGGAGACTCCTCGTCTCGCCACTCATGAATGAGTTCAAGTGGATTTGGATTTTCCATGACAAAATTTCTCCAGGAATCCTATGTTCAGGAACACTAATGGCTTTGGAAGCTTGTAAATTTTGTGGAAGCTGTTTGAATTTAATGGAGCCATGACAATCCATTTTCTATTTGTGATAGTCTGTGCCTATGTATGCACACTCTCATATGACCATTTTAGTACTTCATTGTATGGTATAACTGTAGGCTGAGCAACTATAGCATGGATATCACTCTTTTGTATGTTATGGTGCACATTGAGGTCGAGGTCATTCTCTAGGAATTCTTCGTTGTAGAACATACGGTATATTTCCTCCCATGTATTACAAGCTTGAACATTCATGAAGATACTAGTATCAGATATCACCATTGCATTTTATTTGCTCACTCAAGGTGCCATAGTTACCCGTGGAGTCTTGTTTTTGCGCTTTGAGGCTCTAGTCATTTCTTAGTTCACGCATCCTATAATATTTAACAACTACATAAGGCCTTTAATTTATCATATGTGTAGTTAAAATCACAAATATCAATCATTTACTCTGAGAGATACGACTCATAAATATTAAGCCTTAGTATACCCTTAGTCGTGAATGTTCAATCGTGTGAATGATTGAGTCTCCAACATGTATCCAACATGTTATCCATCCAAAAATAAATGCAATTAAACTTAGTAATTATTTCCACATGCAGGAAAAAGAACATGATCGAGTGAGTTTCTCAAAATTCTATTTAGTGGGACATAACCTTCACGGCCTATGACTTTGCAAGAATGGGATGTCTGGTGAGATGGATAATTTTTTTCGATGAGTTTGCATGATTCACAACAAAGCGATATGTTGCATAAGTGTGCACTTTGTCATTTTCATGCAATTGCAATACTTTGATAAATATATATCTTTACCATGAGTTTCCCATGAGCGATTTTCCATGGGCTTGCGGCTTCGTGTGTCACAGTCAAATAGTTGGTAATGCTCAAAACATTTTCTAGGGTTTTGCCACGATGTTTCTTTCCGAGACAGTGCTACATGGAGATTGGAGCACAAATACACATCAAAATATGTTTGTTGTCTATTGAGGCTTCACACTAGTTTGGTACGTCAGGGATAATATTTTGTGATAGGTTAGGAGGGATGATTTAAGGGATGCTAGGTAAGTTCAGCGACCGATAACAAAACATGGAGCACCCTTATTGTTCATGGTAGCCCAAACCTTAGGGACCAATGTGCCTTGAGTATTTGGTAGAAATTTAGATGAGGGGTTTCCCATTTTATTTCCTAAAGTAGAAAATTAAATGGCAATTGTTGTGGGTACAACAATAATCAAATGAAATGGGTCATACTCCTTATAGGCTTGTACATATAAGAGAAAATTGGAATCCAATATATTCTAAATGTTCTAGATTTCTCCTGTAAAGGTGGAGAGGACCTTGGAAAACATAGGAAATGTTTTAACATCATAAACATTAAACCAATATGCGAGAGGGTTAACTACATACATAATCAACAAAAATCCTATTCCCATGTTGGCTACAAGGAACTAGGGCGTGCCCAGGAATCCACTCCCATTCCTTGAAGGCTTGAACTAATCTATTGGGCAATGACAGACTCAAGGAAGATCCAACATAAATAGGAAATATATCTGTGAGTATGGAGAAAATATAACTGGGTATAATGTAATATGTAAAGTTGAAGTGAAAAGAGGAAGGATAAGGGTTTTTATGTAGTAGGGCAGTGGAGGAAGGTCCTGAAGTGTTCGTGGAAATGGATAGG
>SNQJ01S0198685.1:0-16527 GCA_010110895.2 Picea sitchensis
AATCAATTTCCATAAGTGAATTGATTTCAAGTGAATGTTGTCAAAATAATTGTTTGAAAAGCATGGACTACATGTATGCCTTGAATAAAAGGAATACATATTTGTCAATGAATAAGAGAATGAAAAATTCATATTTGATGGGGTGCATTATATCCACCAAGATATGATATCATTATCGCATTGGGAATATTTTACTTTGTAGAAAGGATTTCAAAACAATTTACTGAATTGGTAATCTTTGTCTATCAAGAATCCAGACAAGGTTGGGAAAAGATCCTTTATTTTATTCAAAGGTATATCACGGACAAGAGAGTGGGCCATTGAAAAACACTACATTTTCATGGATGCATTATTTCTTTTCCAAACATGGAGAGTGTATTCCAGATAAAGGCACAATACATATTCCAGAAGATTTCTCAAGGAGGGAAATCTACAACTTGTACAAAGGATATGTTGAAGGTGTTGAATGAAATGGTAATTTTATTACATATGCATATTTTACAAGAATATGGAAGAAACAATTCAACAATATATGTATTCCTAAGAATTCAAGGATGGGGATTTGCAGTATATGTGCTACTGTTAAATCAAGAAGAGATAAATCTGAAGGGGCAGAAAGAGGTATGTATTTACTATTTTTTTTTTTTAATTAGATAGTTATAAACTATGAAAACATATGATCAATATTTTCATTTTATGTCATGTGCAGATTCCATAGTCAAAGAACTTCAAGAACATCTGAATCAACAATCAAGTGAAACGAAAAAGTTGTACAAACATCAAAAGAAGTGTTATGATCCTCCAAACAAATATTTAGGTATTATAATCGATGGCATGGACCAGAATAAAACACTTCTACCACATTTTTTTTTGTAGACCAAAATATTTACAGGAAGAGAATTGCATTCATTTTCACTTGGTTGGTTGTATGGTTTTCAATGGAAAAATGTGTCCAGGGGTTTACTTCACATCACCAAATATTTGTAATGATACAAATTTGACCATCACCATAATTCATCATGTGTTCACTCATTGGTATGGAAATATTCCTCAAGTTCTTTATCTACTGTTTGACACACTAGTCGTGAAAATAAAAATCAAATTGTGTTTGGATATCTAAGCATGATTTTTGAACTGGGAATCTTTCAAAAGGTGAAATTTGGTTTCCCTCTTGTTGGACACACTCATGATCATATTGATCAAATGTTCAATCGTTTTTCAGTAACATTGAAGGGGGGAAATGTTGGAATCCTACCATCATTGATTGAATTTATTAAGAAAGACTACATTCCAGAGCATGTTTTTCATATATTAGAAGAAACTGTTGACATGAGAAGATTTATTTAGTGAGCAGCTTAATGACATTAACTTCCAACATCAATTTTTTTTCAAAAACAATTGATGGGAAAACGCTTATATGGGGAAATCAATATTCAACTACTGCATAATGGGTGCCTTTATCAGGTTTAGCATTTTTTAAGTTCATTCCAGATCATCCAATATTTGCATCGAAGTTATTATTTTTACAATCAGTTTATGAAATCCATAACGTACAAAGGCGTAATATGGATGTAGATTATTCTGAATGTCTGGAAGAAATAAAAAATTCCATTAAGGATAAATATGAGTACTTTTATGTTGTTGATTCTATTTGGTGGGAGTATTTTTTCAATAGTCAAAGTGACATAATTTCAAGCTCAACAAATTAAGATACATTGTTGAAGACTCCATTTCATTGGCCACAAAATATGCCAAATGAATCTGAAGAAACAAACATTGTTGAACAACAAGACTCTCAAGGTGTTATTTAGTTTACACAAGAAAAGGAAAGAGAAATGTATATTGGTTCATGAAGGTCACATGCATATTGTGAAGCCATGGAATACCTTTATAGGGGTTCAATACAATATATTAAGGAGGGTAGCACTATTGTAGTCTTAGCGACTAAATATCCACATGGTTATCTATTTTGGATTGCAAAAGGTTATAAATATTGAGAAAGAAAATGAAGATGTTATTGCAATTGAAGTACATTGGTATGCAACAATTACACACCCATTCAATGGTGTGTACAAGCTAGAGATGATGGTTGAGAAACATGTCAATAGAAAGAGAAAAAAAAATGGTCAAAATTCAACTCGTCGTCACACTAAAATCTTAAAAATACATGATGTTGACATACTTGTTTACGGATTCAATTTGACAAAGAGAGGAACTCTTTTCTCCAAGACAACAAATATTATCAAGAGGTTTCTGCCACAAGAAGTAAATGCAATATGGGAGTCTATTGAACCTAGTCGTAGATCTAAAAGGATTTTTACATCTGAAATGTTGGGAATGCATGTAGACTCAAATGGTGAATTCATAGGCAACATAGAAGAGTATGGATCATCTACATCTGCATCCAATCATTCATTTCAAGACAATGTAGACTCTCATTGTATTTCAAAATCCATGAGTCAATCTGAATAAGTGTATGAAACATTTTTATGTATGTTTTATCCATATGAAGTGTGTATCGTAACTATAAATAAGCATTGAACTTACATAGGATCTTAGATGAAGTTATGAATCATTTTTATGTTTTATGAATTATATGTTTTGATTATGGAGAATATAATAAAATTTATTAGCTCATATGTTTTGAATATGGAAAATATAACAATACTTTTAAGAAATAATTTATGTTTCATTCAATGTAATTTGTATTTACTTTTTTTATTAAAAGTAACAAAAAAAAAGTGTTGTTTAATTTTTAAAGTATATTGTGATATTTTCATGGCACTATGTGTTACCTTGAGCTTTGAGTGATAAAGTAAGATTTTAAAAGTAATCATTTAAGGGTTGATTTTATGATTTTTTTTAGAGTAATGATGAGCTCTTTTACCACTTTATAAAAATGTGTCATTTTGACACAGACCCCTGACCCTCGGGCCAAGATCCACACAGGATCGATTTTCTTTGAATCCACAGAACTAAAATAGTTCTTTCGGGCCCTCACTGAAACCCCATGAATCCGATCCACAGGTCCTTCACGAAAACCCCACCGATGCAAGAGAGTCTAGTCTTTTGACTCTTCAAACCCCAAAACCCGAAATCACTCCCTTAGATGAGATCGACGACTATGAGCCTCCCTCGATCCAATGGTCCTATTTGTATCAGGATTTCGATAACCGAGACTTTGAAATGTAGCGACCCCAACCAGTGGTAACTCCATTCCCTGAACTTCAAAATTTCTCCTTTGGCGAGATCGATGGTTGTAGGCCTACCTCGATCCAACGACTTACGTTCTTTAGGGATTTTCTCCAAATCTTGACCACTCCTTTGACTTCCGCCACACGTACCCTCTAATTGATACTTGGGACCCACCTTTCGGCATTTCTCTCTTCGTGATTACGAGAATTGTGTTTACCATGCAACTCTACCTCTTGAGTCTCGAAACCCTGAAAATCGATTAGGGCCCAACGACTATTGTCCCTCAACCTTTTGGGAATTTTCCTTTTACTCTTCAGGATTTTTCGAACCACGAAAATCCACAGGAGAGAGTTTCCTTACCTTTTGAAACTTTGATTCCTGAATTCTTGAAGCCTCACCTCCCACATGATCTATGGCTAAGATCTTCCTCGATCTGATGGCTCTGGATCTTTTAGGATTTCATGAACCAGGAGTTTGAAACTCTCGACTCCAAATTACTTGTCGCGCCAATCCCTGAATTCAGAAATAGACCTAACGGCTCCAATCTTTTCAGGATTTCGTGAACCGTGAGTTTGAAACTCTCCACTCCAAAATCACTTGTCGCCTCTACTTCTCGAACTCCGAAATGCCGAAATGCCAAAATGGGCTCAACGACGATTATCCCTTGACCAAATATCAGTCCATGTAACTGCTTCCTCTGTGACCACAGTCCTACTCCAAAGACACATCGCATTTCACGACTTCGGGGTTTTCAACGTAAAGTGCCCCAGCTCCTTGTCATTGAAATTACTGAAATGCCGAAATGCCAAAATTCCACTCCAAAGGGGAATCAACGACTCCTATTGTTTCTCCTCCAATAGTCTCTACTTATCCTGAGATTCTGAATGCTAAAAGACACTTAGCCTTAACGTTCTCTCAGATCTGCAAGATCCAACGGTCCCTGTAATTTTTGTCACTTCTTCCACGAAGAAGTTTCACCATTCATTCACTCTTCTTCAAGGATCTCTGGCCAAAATTACTTGGAGTCCTTCCACCTGAACTTGAATTCTACAAGATGATTTCAATCTCCACCTCCCTTTGAACACTTCAAAGGTGTTATCCCTCCTGAGCTCTCACTTGCAAACTCAAGCCCCAACAAGGAATCATGCTCACACTCCTTGTGACAACTTTCAAATAACCTCTGGTTATTTGAGTCTTCGACCCTTTGCACTCTTGCAACAGTGGTCCTTCAACCTTCACCTTAGTTGATAAATCCAAAGATTTCAACTAGCCTGCGCACACCTTGCACGAATGTATGCCTCACCTGCTCTTCTGCTGGTTATGAGAAAAAAAATATCTCTCCTGAGATTTCTGAGATAAAACTAA
The DNA here is from genome assembly GCA_010110895.2 of Picea sitchensis. NCBI lineage: Eukaryota > Viridiplantae > Streptophyta > Pinopsida > Pinales > Pinaceae > Picea > Picea sitchensis. The sequence goes on from SNQJ01S0198685.1 coordinate 4,561, forward strand.
GATCCTCGTCAACGCACACCTTGCAAATGTTCACTGCACTCTTTGTAGGAATTATCAAAAAGAGAAATAATTGAAACTCATTCTTCTTCTCTCTTAGACTTCATACACTCAACATGAAATCATACACACAATATAACATTGTAATAAATGCATAACAGAGAAACAAAACAACTGTAAACATACCATTTAACTAATGTAAAGAGTAAGCATCATAACACCATGAAAATTGAGTCAAAGCTTCATATATTAACTCAAGTGTTCTTGTACATGGGTTCTTCTCTACAGCTCTCTACTACAGCTCTACAGGTTATTAAATCTAAAATGATAATAATGTTCCTCTCGCAATGATACAAGGGTGAGGGTGTCTATATCCGGTTTCCCTCCTACGCTTCTAAACTGTCTAATCTATTAAATCAAATCCATCTACTTTCATTAACATACTTAAATGCCTAATACATCCGGAAGATGAGAGTAATTTCTCCAGATATGTTCATATCTCCAAGACATAAATGTAAGTACGCTTCTCCTAGCTATTACATTAATACTTCATATTTCAAAATTCAAAACGTTTTCATAAAAACATGTCCTTTTTTCATCTACACGTCCAGTTGTTCCTTTGGCTAGGTGCATGCTTTGGCTTTGTACGATGCTCTTGCATCATACTCCCTCGCTTGAAAATTTTCATGAACACTTGCTCATGAGTTCTTGCACGGTCTGTCCATGCTTTTGAATTGTTGCTTCATCCTCCCAACTGGCATATTCAACTAGATGTCCCTTCCACTTGACCAAGTATTCAAAATACTCTTTTCTCCTAGTCTTTTTGCTAATCCTCTTCTCAATTATGATTTCCATCTGTGGATTTTCAACTACAGGCATTTGTTTTGTCCATTGAACCTCTTTCTGTTCCTCCTCTGCTCCTGCTTCTTCAGCTCTGTAAGGGTACAATGGAAAACATTGAATATCAGTGAGATTCCAACCCCATCGGGTAATTCAATCTCATATGTGTTTGCCCCAAATTTCTTTATGACCTTGCACGGTCCAATATTTTTCATCTTCAGCTTATTATATGTTCCCCTTGGGAACCTCTCCTTCCTCAGATGTGCAAGAATCAAATCACCAACTTCAAAATGAAGTTCTCTCCTATGTTGATCTGCTCTATGCTTGTATTCTTGACTTGAACTCTGCAATCGCTCCTTAACTTGGTTGTGAAGCTCCTTCATTCCTTCTGCAAAGTCCTCTGCACTAGCACTCCTGAATTCATTTTGTTTCAAATCTTTCAATTCAAAAACTCCCCTTGGCTGCATTCCATATACAATCTGGAATGGACTCTACCCTATGCTTCTATTGAGTGAATCATTGTAAGCAAATTCCACCTGTGGTAGAATGTGATCCCATTGACTGTGGTGTTCAGTCACTAAGCTTCTTAATAAATCTCCCAAGCTCCTGTTCATGACTTATGTCTGTCCATCCGTCTGAGGATGATATGCTGAGATAAAAGACAAACTTGTCCCCAACTTCTTCCATAAGGTCCTCTAGAAATGCCCTACAAACTTGGTATATCAATCAGACACGATACTCTTTGGAAAACCATGAAGTCTGACTACTTCCTTGAAAAACAGGTTCACAATATGAGTTGTGTCCCTGGTTTTCTGGCATGGTATGAAATGTGCCATCTTTGAAAATTTGTCAACTACCACAAAGATTGAATCATATCCTCTATTTGTCCTTGGTAGTCCCAATACAAAATCCATGCTCACTGTGTCCCACGGCCTTTCAAGTATGGGTAATGGTTGGTATAACCCCGTGTTCTGCCTTTTTCCTTTCGTGTGCTGACAAATTCTGCACTTGTCCACAAATTTCTTGACATATGTTCTCATCCCTAGCCAAAAATATGAGCCATTCAACTTTGATAACGTCTTTTCATGACCGAAATGTCCAACCAATCCTCCATTGTGTTTTTTCTTCAACAAATTCTCCCTCATGGAGCATTTTGGAATACATAGTTGATTTCCCCTGATCAATAATCCATCATGGATCATGTATTCAGTCCATTGGCTTCTATCCCTGAGAGATGGATTCTCTTGCCTCATATGCTTCCTTGAAGTCTAGGTCACCTCTGTACATTTCTTTAAGGTTATCAAAACCTAAATTCTTGACTCTGAATTCTTGCATAAGCAAACATTTCCTGCTCAAAGCATCAACAACTTTGTTAGCAGTTCCAAAAATATGCTTAATCAAAAAAGTAAAATTCTACATGAATTCAACCCATTTAGTATGTTTTTCATTCAACTTCTCCTGTCGAGTCACGAATTGTAAAGCGTGGTTATCTTTGTACAAAACAAATTCCTTGGGAACCAAATAATGTCTCCATTTCTTCAGCGCTTGTATGACTGCGTAGAATTCCTTGTCATATGTAGAGTACTTAATCTTCACTTCATTCAGTTTTTCACTGAAATATGCGACCGACCTGTCGTCTTGGCTTAATACCACTCCAATTGCAAATCCACTCTCATCACACCTGACCTAGAATGTCTTGCTGAAATTTGGAAAAACCAGAATTGGTTGCTCAGTGATATTCTTGTTCAGCAGATTGAAAATCTTTTCTGCTTCCTCCGTCCAGTGAAAAGATTTATGTCTTTTCTTCACCGTATCCATCATTGGTGCGCTAATTCCACTGAAGTTTTGGATAAATTTCTTGTAGAAGCTAGCCAAACCATGGAAGCTTCATACTTCAAATACACTCTTCGGTGATGGCCAATCCTTAATCGCCTTTATCTTTTCCTGATCCATTTTCAGTTCATTTGTAGAGATAAAAAAACCCAAATAAATGAGTTTAGTCCTCATAAATGACGATTTCTTCATATTGATCAACAATTTCTCTTGTTGTAATCTTCTCATTACTGCAACTAAGTGATTTAAGTTCTCTGTTTCAATTTTGCTGAAAATTAATATATCATCAAGATATAGAATGACGATTTTCCCTATGAAATCCTTCAGGACTTCATTCATCAACCTCATGAAAGTACTGGGCACATTCGTTAAGACAAATGGCATGACAAACCATTCATACAGCCCCTCATTCATCTTGAATGTTGTCTTCCATTCATCACCTTCCCTCATTTGAATTTTATGATACCCTCTTTTCAAATCAATCTTTGAAAAAAAAAATCTCCACTCAAGCAATCCATCAAGTCGTCCATCCTTGGTAATGGAAATCTGTATCTGATGGTAATCTTATTGATTGCCCTTGATTCTATACACATTCTCTATGCTCTATCTTTCTTTGGGTTGAGCACTGTCGGAACAACGCATGGACTCAAGCTCTCCTAAATCAATCCTTTGTCCATTAAGTTCTGGACCCGTCTCTTAACTTATTCATTTTCATGTGGCATCAACCTATACATGGCTTTGTTTGAAAAACTGGCTCTAGGTATAAGATCGATATGATGGCTTATACTCCTTATAGGTGGCAACGAACGAGGTAGTTTTTCCACTACTATATCAACAAACTCTCCCAACAACTCCTGGATTTCTTCTGGTAAATCAGCTATTCTTGTACTGGTCAAAACAATTTTGGGCTTCCTGACCACAATAAATTGTGTGTCTTCCTTCTTCTTAACCTCATTAATAATTTCCTTCCCACTCATGAGAAGTACAGTGTTGCTCATCTCTGTTTTCACCTCTTTATCCTTAATCGGTAGCAACATGTGAGTCCTACCATTTTTTTCTAGGGTGTACGTGTTCTTTCTCCCATCATGAACTACGTTTTTGTCATATTTCCATGGTCTACCCAGTAATAGATGAAAAACATCCATGGGAATGACATCCAATAATATTTCATCTTTATATCCTCCTATTTTAAATTCAACGAAACATTGTTTAGTGACATTTACCTGATGTCCTTTTTGTATCCACGAAACTCTGTATGGGCTTGGATGTACAATAGTCTCCAGCTCCAACTTTTCTACCATCTTTGTAGATACGATATTGTTTGTGCTACCGTTGTCCACTATGACCTTGCATACCCTATCCTTAGTTTTGCAAGTAGTCTGAAACATATTGTTTCTTTGGGATGGGTTCTCTGCCTCCTTCTCCAGCTTCAAGAGAACTTTCCTCATCATCAAAGATCTTCTGCCCTCAGTGTCTTTTGCCTCAAAATTCCATCCTTGAGCTTCGACAATATGAGTTTCACCACCATCTTTCTTCTTATCTGGACACTCATAGGATTTATGTCTGATTTTTCCACAGACGAAGCATTTCACTTCACCTCCTCTACCTCTTCCTCTTCCTATGGCTCGAGGAAAAGTATTTTTATCAACATACTACCTTCCCTGTGAGCTTCCTCCTCTCTCAGGTTGAGGTTTCTTCCCCTCTTCTTTCAGTTTCTGAGTTCTGTCTTGGGCAATTGTTTTTCCTCTGGCTTGACTTCTACCTCATCCTCTTTGACCTTTCTTCCGGCTCAGATTCTCTTCATCATTCAAAGCTATCTGATAAGCATCTTCCACATTTCAAATGGTCACCATGCTCATCTCATATTGAATGTCATATCACAGACCATTCATGTATCTGGCAACTTTTTCATCATCGCTTTCCCGATGACCTGCTCTGATGTTTATCCTGTAGAATTCTTCAGTGTATTCCTTCACTGAAATTAGCTTCTGTCTCAAATTCTGCATCCTCTGAAACAAAGTGATTTGATAATCTATGAGTATAAATTTGGCTTTCATCTTTGCAACCATTCTATCCCAGCTTTTGATTTTCTACTTTCCCTTGCAGCGTCTGTCAGCCTGTAGTTCATCCCACCATAGTGATGCATGCCCTTTAAGTCTGGTAATAGCATGTTTGACTTTCTTATCTTCCTCGACATCCTCATAGTCAAAGTATTTGTCTAGATCTCTAATCAGGTCTAGAAGTTCTTCAACATCCAAGTTCCCCTCATACATGGGAATGTCCATTTTTTCTCTAGCACCTATCCTTGCAACAACCCTGAATAGGAATTCTTCTGCAGCATCTTCGACTGCAACTTCTTCTCCTTCGTTTCCAGCTTCATTTTCACTTTTGTCTTCACTGATATTCCCAGTGTCAACTGTGTGCCTCTGTGTTGTCTCCATAGCATCAAGCCTGGAATGTAACTCATGCATTTCTCTTTCCACTGTTGGATCAGGTAATTGCCTGTCTCTTCTTCTCAATGACATGGATGTAAAATTTTCCTCTTTTCTCTCTGCTACAAAAAGAAAATAATTTGTTCTGTGCTCTGATACCACAACTAACGCATACCCCCGACCCCCGGACCAAGATCCGCACAGGATCGATTTTCTTCGAATCCGCAGAACTGAAATAGTTCTTTCGGGCCCTCACTGGAACTCCACAAATTAGATCCATAGGTCCTTCACTAAAACCCCACCAATGCAAGAGAGTCGAGTCTTTTGACTCTTCAAACCCCAAAACCCAAAATCACTCCATTAGATGAGATCGACGACTATGAGCCTCCCTTGATCCAATGGTCCTAGCTGTATCGGGATTTCGGTAACCGGGAGTTTGAAATGTAGTGACCCCAACCAGTGGTCACTCCATTCCCCAAACTCTGAAATTTCTCCTTTGGCGAGATCGACGGTTGTGGGCCTACCTCGATCCAATGGCCTACGATCTTTCAGGATTTTCTCTGAACCTTGACCACTCCTTTGAGTTACACCACACGTACCCTCTGACTGATACTTGGGACCCACCTTTTGACATTTCTCTCTTCGTGATTCCGGGAATTGTGTTGACCATGCAACTCTACCTCTTAAGCCTCGAAACCCCAAAAGATGATTGGGTCCCAACGACTATTGTCCCTCAACCTTTCGGGAATTTTCCTTTCACTCTTTGGGATTTTGTGAACCGCAAAAATCCACAGTAGAGAGTTTCCTTACCTTTTGAAACTCTGATTCCTAAATTCTCGAAGCCTCACCTCCCACGTGATCTACGACTGAGATCTTCCTTGATCCGACGAGTCTGGATCTTTCGAGATTTCATGAACTAGGAGTTTGAAACTCTCGACTCAAATCACTTGTCGCACTAATCCTCGAATTCCGAAATAGACCTAATGGCTCCAATATTTTCGAGATTTCGTGAACCGAGAGTTTGAAACTCTCGATTCCAAAATCACTTGTTGCCTCTACTTCTCGAACTCCGAAATGCCAAAATGCCGAAATGGGCTCAATGACGATTAACCCTGACCAAATCTCATTCCATGTAACTTCTTCCTTCGTGACCATAGTCCTACTCCAAAGACATGTCATGTTTCACGACTTCGTATTTTTCAATGTAAAGTGCCCTGACTCCTTGTCATCGAAATTACCAAAATGTCGAACCCCGAAATGCTGAAATGTTGAAATTCCAGTCCAAAGGGGAATCAATGGATCCTGTTGCTTCTCCTCCAATAGTCGCTACTTCTCCTGAGCTTATGAATTCTAAAAGACACTCAGCCTTAACCTTCTCTCATATCTACAAGATCCAATGGTCCCCGGGATTTTTGACACTTCTTCCACGAAGAAGTTTCACCGTTCGTTCACTCTTCTTTAAGGATCTCTGGCCAAAATGACTTGGCATCCTTCCACCTGAACTTGACTTCTGCGAGATGATTTTGATCTCCGCCTCCCTTTGAACACTTCAAAGTTTCTATCCCTCCTGATCTCTCACTTGCAAAATCAAGCCCCCAAAAGGAATTATGCTCACACTCCTTGTGGCAACTTTCAAATAACCTATGTTTATTTGAGTCTTCGACCCTTTGCACTCTTGCAACAGTGGTCCTTCAACCTTCACCTTAGTTGATAAATCCAAATATTTCAACCAGCCTATGCACACGTTGCACAACTCTGTGCCTCACATGATCTTCTGCTGGTTATGAGGAAAACAATATCTCTCCTGAGCTTTCTGAGATAAAACTTAGATCCTCATCAACACACACCTTGTGGACGTTCACTGCACTCTTTGCAGAAATTCTCAAGAAGAGAAACAATTGAAACTCATTCTTCTTATCTCTCATACTTCATACACTCAACATGAAATCATACACACAATACAACATTGGAATAAATGCATAACAGAGAAACAAAACAACTGTAAACATACCATTTAACTAATGTAAATAGTAAGCATCATAACACCATGAAAATTGAGTCAAAGCTTCATATATTAACTCAAGTGTTCATGTACATGGGTTCTTCTCTAGAACTCTCTTCTATAGCTCTACAACTTATGAAATCTGAAATGATAATATTGTTCCTCTCCCAATGATACAAGGGTGAGTGTGTCTGTATCTGTTTTCCCTCCTACGCTTCTAAACTATCTAATCTATTAAATCAAATCTACCTACTTTCATTAACATACTTAAATGCCTATTACATGTGACAGATGAGATTAATTTCTCCAGATTTGTTCATATCTCCAAGACATAAATGTAAGTACACTTCTCCTAGCTATTACATTAATGCTTCAGATTTCAAAATTCAAAACGTTTTCATAAAAACATGTCATTTTTTCATCTGCACATCCAGTTGTTCCTTTGGCTAGGCATGTGCTTTGGATTTGTATGATGCTCCTGCATCACATTTCCATACTCCAATTTTAGAATGGGTGTTATCGATAGAAATACTTTTCAATTTGATGGTTTGTTTTAAGGTTTTGGTTTTAATGGTACCAACTGCTAAAAACACGATTTCAAATTATCTAAAATTTTAACATTTTGAAAAAAAAAAAAAAAACATCTATTTTTTAGGTGTTGGTGTAATGGTCCCTCCGCTACGACTACAAATAGATAAGTGCAATAGGTATTAATTTTTTTTCTTTTTTTTAGCATTAGGAAATTAATGTCAACACATAATTCATAGCAACGCATAATTAATATGATATCACAATTAAAGCATTATAAGTGACGCATCATCGAAATCCATAACGACACAAGTCAATGCATTAACATGAAAATTAGCAACACGTGATCAACATATAAACATATATATATAGCGGCGTAGTTTTGCACATCACAATCAACCTAAAAAAAATATACATAAATATCAATTAGGTCACTAAACATTAAAATACCCTCCCAACCTATCCTGCATGGTTAGGACCTCCAGGACACATAAGCAACACTCAAGCTGAGGATTCATCCGATTGATTTTGACCATTTAAGGTCTAAGGGCCGACGACTATTCTGAGGAACAAAGAGGTGTCTAAATCATGCTAATCCAATCAAGCCCACAATCAAGTATATCAATCAATCAATATTAATCATCAATTAATCATGGTGCAAGAGTAATCACCAAATTTATTTTCATGGCGTGTGAGTAATGTAATTACATAACTCATCACACATCAACATTAATTTCAAGACGCAAGATTAAGTAAATTCATAATCGATCATACATCAACATTTAATACATGGTGCAAAGAAATCTAATCACTCAATCATGTATTAATTAATATTATTCCAAGGCGCAAAGTGATCTAATCGCTTAATCATCTATACATCAACATTATTCCATGGCACAAGAAATCTAATCACTCAATCATTTATTCATTAACATTATTCCAAGGTGCAAAGAGATCTAATCATTTATACATCAACATTATCCCGAAGCGTAAAGAAGGATAATCAATTGTCCAACTTAATAACATGATATAGCTCAGTTAACATTATATGGGGGTTCCATGCTATATAACTAAACTTTTTCGTAAGAATTAAAGGAGATCTAACACTTATTAAACAATATTGTAACGCATGTACTAACTTCCAATCCAATTTCACGGAGGCCATTTTTATTTAAAACCATAAATAAGTACCCAATTACAATATTATAATCCTATTTTTAAATTTAAGAAGAATAATATGTTAAGGCCATATAATATAAGAACTCACTCCTAACTTAAAATTCAATTTAAAATTTGAAGGAAGGACCAAACCCTTTTTAAAATAGTTATGAGAACTAAAGGCTATGTTCATTGTGTATCCATTGACACAAAGGGGTCAACGACATAATGGAAATTTATAAAGAATCTCACCCCCCCTCATAATTATATGCGAGGCTATATGAAGCTCACTCAAATCATTAGTAAATCAAGACTAAACTAGTTTCCTATAATACCTTCTTCCCGCATCTTATACAAGATCTAAGGGTTTCAACTTCCAAGTAAGAAATTGTAAATATCACACGCTGAGGATTACCTCTCTAAGTAAGAAAAATATAACTATAAATATCATAATTAGAATACATGGCATAACCAAGGGCTCCCTTCTGCATCCAACCGAGAACTATAGACAAAGGGGTCTCATTCCTCAACGCGCTCGAGGTAAATTGAGATCTTCTCAATAAACATTAATCCTTAAGAAATTTTAATAACAAGGAAGATGGAGATTGCCCTGCTATAGGCAGAGAATAGATAAGGGCAATGGATATTTGTCTACGCTTAGACTCCAAGGAAAATGGACTTGGAAAGTTAACCCATAGACAACCACCAAGCGACCACAACCACCGTTCAACGCTTACACATACGACGAGAAATGGAGATCCATAGCTCAACGATTTAATTTTGTTTATTTTGTTATTTCCATACATCCGAAGGTTCATAGTTTGCGTCAACCAGAAAAGTGTTAGGTATCATTTTTCCTTTTTATTAAGGAGGGTTGCAACCCCGGTATCAGGCGTGCAAGTAAGACAAGACCCGCCCTCTACTAATCGCAATTAGGATATCAGAGAGATCCTAGAGGGTGTGAACATACAATTTTCAATTGTATTATGCACCATTCCTTTAGGCAACTTACAACCTGAAACAAAATCCCTAAGGAGAGTTCTTAGTTGATCAAACAATCTGACAAAAATAAACCGTTAAATAAACATTCATAGGGAGCTATCATGGTGGTTGTTGCTAATATCACTTATCAGAGAACCTCAATCTCGAATTTAAGAGAATGAGAGGAAGGGCATTATTTAAATGAAACTAATCTACTAATCTACTCAAATAGAAGGGAAATGGTGGAATTGAATGGCATTTTGCAACTAGATGAATAATCAATGTTAGGGAATATAAGAGAAGAATCAATGAGTTCAGTTTTATTTCGCTTATTCCCAATCAATGACTAATGCCTTTCTAAATACGAGTTGAGTTAAAATAGAATTCTTCTCTAGTTAGACTAGTGTTAACTAGACTCTAGATACCTTTCTATGCATACACATTCTTTTATGCTTTATTCCTTTCTTATCTTAAAGTCCAATTTGGTATTTTCTGCACATATGTGTATTGTTTTAATTCTTTAGACTTGTTTCATCTTTCTTAATTTCTTGAATTGATTTACCTCTTTCCTATTTTATTTAATTTGTAATTTAGTTTTAGTATTCTCACCAAGCTTAGACTTAGTCTTAAATTTTAAAAAGGCTTAGACTTTCATTTGGGGATTCACAAATAATAATTTCAATCCTTAATTAATTAATTAAAGTGATCAATGCTTAAAGATTTTACAGGGCTTAATTATTTTCTCTCTGTTTTCTAGGACACCTAGATTCTTTGACTCAAGTTTTATTTTTACGACATGCCCTTCAAGATGCACTCAATGCTCCAAGGATGCCACTCGCCTTTGGCTCAAATTTTTAATTATGCGATGTGCTCTTCAAGACGCACTTTGTGCTCCAAGGGTGTCACTCACCTTTGATTGGTTTTAGTATTTGTCCAACCCTTGGAGTCAATACTCCATTCAGGAGGCTTTGTGAGAGACTACGATATTCTAAGGAATAAGTACCCTACCTTATTACGCACCCCTTAGAAATCTTTATGAGTGACTGTCTCAGTCTTCCCTCACGACATCGTGGACCTCTCGAATTAGGTAATCGTTAACCTACAATTCGATCCAGGGTGGGAATGCTAGTAGGCTATGACAAGAATGTTTCCACACCTCTCCCTCAATATCGGGTCTATGTGCATGGCCCCTTTACTCCTTATGTGATTAAGAGTAGCAAGCATTCGTCATCCTACATTCATTACAAAACATTGTGAATGTCCATATACAACATCACAATATAGTTGATCATATGTCACACATTCATAAATGAAATACTCAAACCAATACAATCCAGTGCTTGACTCAATACGGATTCCAAGAAGGTCCACTAATTCCATCGTAATCCACAATCTGTCACGTGCCCTGCACACTCAGGGAAAACATATCAATAGATAGAGAAAACAAAATGGTCAAAATACAACTCGTTGTCACACTGACTTCTTAAAATTAGATGATGTTGACATACTTGTTTATGACTTCAATTTGAAAAAGAGAGGAACTCTTTTCTCCAAGACAACAAAGATTATCAAGAGGTTTATGCCACAAGAAATAAATGCAAGATGGGAGTCTCTTGAACCTAGTATTATATCTAAAAGGTTTTTCACATCTGAAATGTTAGGCATGCATGTAGACTTAGATGGTGCATTCATCGACAACAGAGAATAGAATGGATTATCCACATCTTCATCCAATCATTCATTTGAAGACAATGTATACTCTCATTGTATTTCAAAATCCATGAGTCAATCTAAATAAGTGTATGAAACATTTTGTGTATTTTTTATCCATATGATGTTTCTATGGTAACTAGAAATGAGCATTGAACTTACATATGATCTTACATGAAGTTATGAATCATTTTTATGTTTTATGAATTTTATGTTTTGATTATGGAGAATATAATAAAATTTCTTAGCTCATATGTTTTGAATATGGAAAATATAACAATACTTTTAAGAAACAATTTATGTTTCATTAAATGTAATTTGCATTTACTTTATTTTATTAAAAGTAAAAAAAAATTAAAAAGTGATGTTTAATTTTTAAAGTATATTGTGATATTTTCATGGCATTATGTATTACCTTGTGCTTTGAGTGATAAAGTAAGATTTTAAAAGTAAGCATTTAAGGGTTGATTTTATGATTTTGTTTAT
>SNQJ01S0198686.1:0-17153 GCA_010110895.2 Picea sitchensis
GTACAAGTACAAGAAATATAATAAGAAGAAAAGTTTGGTTGCAAATAATGACAATTCCTCAGAAGACACTGATAGCGACTCATCCTATGAAGATAAGGCAAATGACTTCATACTTATGTCCAAAGAGGATCATGATAATAAAAGAACAGGCAGTGATGATAATGAGGAAGAAGTTGTGGTGGATTTGGAAGGAGAGCTAATCAGTGCACTGGAAGAAATTGATAGACTTAGATCTAAAAATAGAAAGCTAAAACAATTGTTAACACAGTTTGAAAAAGACAGTAAAAAACCTGATGAAGATTTTGCTCTGCTGAAAGTGGAATTAGAAGAGGCAAAGAAGATAGAAGACATACTGAAAAAAAAACTATCAGAGAAGAAACTCAGGTGTGAAGCCCTAGAAGAAGAAATAGTAAAGACTAGAAAATAAATGGAGAAATTCAAAGGATTGTATCATCAAAATCTGCCAAGTATTAAAGCATCAGAAGAATTAACCTCCATTCTAAATCAGCAGAGAAATTCAAAGCTGAAAGATGGATTGGGATATGAATAAGGATCAAGTAGTGATCATCCAAGTAACATAGAATCTATCAAGTTTGTCAAATCCTCAAACATTGACAATACAGCTCGAGAAAGACAAGAAAAATCCGGATGAAGATTTTGTTTCATTGAAGTGGAATTAGAAGAGGCAAGAAGATAGAAGACATACTAAAAAAAACTATCGAGAAGAAACTTCAAAAGTGAAGCTCCTAGTTAGTTGAAATAGGTAAAGAGGAAAATAAATGGAGAAATTCAAAGACTGTGATCATCAAATCTGCCAAGTATTAAAGCATCGGAATAATTAACTTCCATTCTAAATCGCAGAAGAAATTCAAAAGCTCTAAAGTTGGATTGGGATATGAATAAGGATCAATTAGTGATCATCGAAGTAATACATAATCTATCAATTTTTTTTCAAATCCTCAAACATTGACAATGGTCACTTCCGTTAAAACAAAGAAAGAAAATCAGCTATCAAGAAGGAATGAAAGGAAAGACCTTAATCGCACTTGTAGACCGTGAAGTTTATCTCCAAGATGAAAGAAATCGACCTCTCAAAGAAGACAAACTTTTCACAGGCCAAAATTTCTTCTATGGTTATTGTTTTTCGCTTCTAATTTTGTCATCACAAAGCTATAAACTGCTCCTTAAGATTTAGATATGAACAATCAAGATACTCAATGAATAACTATATATCTCCACAACAAATATTGAGACAGCCTAGCAACAAATATTGCTGCATTATAAATCATGTGATGATCTAAGGGATACAAGGAGATAATAACAACAATTATGATAATAACAATCATTATTATCCTTTTATTCAAGAACTAGACAAAGTTACAATTGTCATATATCAGGACATAAGCTGCGTAATGGTTACGAAGAACTACAATCCGCATTTGAACTCCCACCGTTGAAAATGTCAAGGTTTGAAGAAGAAGGATGATAAGTGTGGACTAGTGCTAATTTAAATTAAAAGGAAAAAAATCCTCATATTGACGCTGGATGCTCCAAACATGATCGGAGACATGAGTTTTAACTCTATGAGGTAAATCGGAATGTAATCTCTTGGGAAATGATGCACCGAAAGGTGAAAGGTAAAGGAATTGTAAGTTTGAGAAACGAAAAAAGAAAAGCTCAAGATGTGATGCTTGTAGAGAATTTGAAACATAACTGCTTAGTTTACCAAGTCTGAGATCGAGGGTGTGAAGTTGTTTCTACTTCTAAAGACTCTAAAATAAAGTCAGATTCAGTCACAATTTAGTTGCAAAGGTGCATAAGAACGTGAAAACAATGTCTATGTTTCAAAAGAAGAAGAAGAAGAAGAATGCAACCTAAGCAAATATGACTTAAAGTTGGAGCTGTGGTGCATAGGAGACTAATATTGGTCACATAAAATTTGATCACATAATCAAGCTCAAAACAATGGGGCAGTAAATACCTTTTCCTAAGATATCAAAGCCATATGACTGGTCAGAAGTTCTCCATGACAGGAAAGCTTCATCTACACCTTAATTCAAATCAAAACTTTCTCCTTCAACAGAAAACTCTTCGCTAGTACATATGGATATATGTGACTATCATGAAAGAAGGTACGAAAAGCATTTCATGTTGATTATTGATGGGATCATTCTAGACTAATCAAGTTGCCTGAAAGAAAAAATCAAGCACTGAAAATTCAAAGGTTTCAAGGCTCTGGATCGAGAATCAACAACAGAAAAGGTTAAAGGCAAGAAGGTCTGATAGAGGAGGAGTTCAGCTCTGAATTCAAAGAGTTTTGTGATAACCATGGAATCAAAAGAGAGTACACACTTCCATTCTACAAAGAAATGGAGTTGTTGAGGCGTACTGTGTTAGTACAGAAAATGGTAAGATCTATGATGAATGAAAGGAACACACTTATTGATATTGGGTGGAAGAAATTCATAATAAAATGCTCATATCCTTTAACAAAGCTCATCTCATCACACACAGCTGGATAAGACTCCTATGAACTTCTTGTCTAAGACCTGCTCAATCAAGCATTTCAAAGTTTTGGTAGTAAATGTTATATCAAAACAATGATGAAGATATTGGAAAATATGATGATCGGGCTGATGAAAGTATTTTCTTGGGTTATGCTACAAATAAAGAAGGGCATGATACAATAAAAGACTCCATAAACTAGTTGATCAGATATAGATATAAAGTTGATTTAAGAATTCTAGCTCCAAATATACAAATAGATGAAACTACATCAGAAGACATGTATTGAATATGAATATGAATGGTGTCCATGATCAGAAAGAGAAGAGTCTCGATCAGATGAAGATATGAACATTCAAACTCATACAAGTCACTCAGAAGGAAGCAAAATCCTCTCAATTATTAGAAAGAATCATCCGAAAATCAGAATTGGGGTTATAAATGAAGGAGTTCAAACAATGAGGAAATTGATTAAAAACTCCTAATCTCATGTTGATTTTTCATCTATGACTGAACCTAAAACTTTTGAGGAAGCTAGCCGTGAAGATAATTGGATTAGAGCAATGAATGAAGAGCTTGATCAAATTGAGAAGAACAATACTTGGGAGCTTCTCCCCAGGACCTGAAGATAGAAATGTAATAGGTTCCAAATGGTCTTCAAGAATAATAAAATGAATGAAAGGACAAGTTGTTAGAAATAAACTTAGATTATCCAGAAGTTGATTACGCACAATTTGAAGGTTAGGACTTTGATGAAATTTTGCACCAAGAGCAAGATTGGTGCTTACTGCATCGTTTCTGCTTATTCTTGCTCATAAGAACGAAAGTTTATCTATTGGATGTTAAGTTTCCATTTCTTTAATGGAGATCTTAGAGGAAGAAGTATAGGAGCAACCCCGAAGGATTCTCATTGAAATTACAATCCCAATGTTTCAGTCAAGAAGTACCTTGAGATGGATCAAACAAGCACTCAATTTGTTTTGTATTATAGGATCTGACAAATTTCTGGCTAAGAAAGGGTTCAAAAGGCACCGCTGACAAGAACTCCATACATTAAGTATAGAAGGTGATAATTTATTTTAGTTGTTCTTGGTTTATAGATGATATTATTAATAGATAATAACTATCTGGTCTAATGGTTTGTTAATTTTATGCAAACAGAATTTGAAATGTCCATGATGGGAGAATCCATTGTCATATTTTCTTGGTTTATAAGTAAAACAAAGCTCTGCAGGAATTTTCATTCTCAAGAAAAAATATTTGAAAGATGTTGAAGAAATTTTAGATGACTATCTCTCATAGCACACCTATGGTGGTTATTGTAAGCCGAAAGTAAAAGATGATATCTCATCCTGATGTTGATCAAAGAACATATTTCTCTATGATAGGCGTAAATATACATCACAAAGATCTCGGCCTCACATATAATGCAAGTTGTTGAAATGGTAGGTCGCTATCAGTCTACTCATAAACAAATTCACTTTGGTAGTCGCTAGTATGAATATTCAAATATTTGAAGCTGGAATTAATGATATATGGATCAAGTACCCTAGAAATCATAATTTCCAGTTAATAGCTTATTCAGATGTCGACTGGGAAAACTATGTTGATGAAAGAAAAAAGCAACAAAGGAGCATTTTTCCTGGTTGAATCATTAGTTGCATGGCTTTGTAAGAAGCAAGGATCTATTTCATTATCCTCTACAGAGGTAGAATACATTGTAGTTGCAAATTGTTGCACTTAGGTTCTTTGTATGAAACAAACATTGATAGATATATGGGTTGTGTATGATGAGCCCATTATGATAGTTTGTGATAACACCAGTTTTATTAGTGTCTCCAAGAATCCTGCTCCTTTCCATTCCAAGACTACATTATTCCAATTAAAGTATCATTTTCTCATAGAGAAGGTTACAAACAAAGTTTTTCACCTGAATTATATTCCTTCCAAAGAATCCAGATTATTGATATCTTACTAAACCACTAGCAGCAACCCCTTGGATATCTTCGCCAAAAGTTGTAATATAATCTCAAGTGCCTAATCTATTCACCTCGTCAGGGGAGTAATTATTGAATATCTAGTGTTTTCCCAAGATGCTTATAGCCTCCACGTGGGGAGTATGTTTTGCAACAGATTAGGAAGAATATTTCTTCTTGACATTAATGTCAGCGGGGAGAAAAAGACCAAGAGAGAAGATCTGAATACACGTGGGTGCTTGGAAGATCTTGGAATACATGATGCTTGTGTTGCCATCAATGCCAAAGGGGAGATTGTTGAAAATATTTAACGCATAGCCATCAGATAGTGAATGCTTGTCATTGACGGCAACAATGAAGATGACATGAACAACAAGTTTGTAAGTTGACGCAGAAAATAGGAAGATAAATCGTGAGGTGATTGATCGGCAAAGGAATGATCGAATGCCATCTAATGATTGAAAGTTTGAGAAGAAGAATCTTTGATCGCTGAAGAGGGAGATGACAACACCGGCCGATCCAGCACAAGACCCGATCATCGTTGGATCAAGGATAACCTGAACGCTTTTAAAGTACAAGGAGAAGCGTAATCAGCATTTGTGAAATCGTGGATGAAGTTCTGGCCGCCGACGAAGCTTTGATCCATCATTGATTCCTTACCCTTGTCGGGCGTCAGGATCGTGGAGTTGGCATGTCAAAGTTTGCTTAACATAAGGAACTCGAATCACGTATGTGTGAAATCCTGACTCAACTCGGGAATTGTCGACGACAGTGATTCAGATCACACCTGAACTTACGCACAAAGAAACTCACGTTATCTAGGGACATGTGGCACAATCAAGTAATGACAGGTTAGACTCCATTCAATATTTCAAGCATTATGTAACTCATGAATCGAGTGACACGGAAGATTCAACAACACGCGTCAATTCACGCGGTGACGCTGCCGATGACACGCCATACTCGAAGCCAGATCGCAAGTTGACTTAAGCCAGCGATTATTAACATCAAAAATCCTGATATCAATTTATATGCAACGGCAACGAATCGCTAATCAGATCAAGATCATATTTGGACTGTTGATGTAACTCCTTATTGTAGTTTCAATTTATTATGGAGGACAAACATCATAATAAGAAATGCTAAATCACGATATGCCATAGGGTTTATCTAATCAGCCACAACCAAGCTGATCTGCCATTGATAACTCATTCTAGAGTCTCGCTATCATGACTTGGAGGATGAGGACCTTTCATCAGCTAATTTAACTCCATGTAGGATAATTCAAAAGAGATATCTGGACCATTAATACACCAAGATTCTAGACCATTAATCTAAGCTCCATCTCAGAGCTTCATCTATCATGACTTGGAGTGACAAACACCTCCAACTAAGGAATAGATGCGAGATGTGAGATCTCGAACATCTCTGGATCAAGTTGATTCATCGAGATCATGGGACTGTCATCGTGGTCGATGAAGACTGAGAGCCAGGCGATTTGAAGGAATTGGTCACCATGTGGTCATATTGGGAAGGAGCTAGTGTAGAAAAGTTCAGATTGGAACTTTGAGATCTAAATGGAAGTGAAGGTCAGAGATACTCAACGGTTAGAATGACAAAATGTCAAAATGCCGAATGAATGCAAGATCCCATGGAACAATCCAACGGTGCAGGTGAATTTGAACAAGATCATGGTTACCTGCTCTTTCCTCACATTAACTTCAAGTTGAATCGTTAGCATCATGACAAATCAAGCTTGAATGCTTCACAGCATTTCAACATAATGTAGCCTTCACATTTTTCCTAAGGATATGGGAAGTTGAATCATTTGTTCGTGTGTATAAAAGAAGATGAAATAGACTGGGTCAGTTTATTTGCCTGTAAGGAAAAGAATGAAATTAAGAATACGAAGAGAAGAGGATGCCAGAGGAGATTATTGAGAGCATATGTGAAGGGTAGATGAAATGCGAGAATAATACCGTAGAGTTGAAGAAGATCGAATGAGAGCACCTACTAGATGCGAGTACAATCGCTGAACGTATTTAGAAGAGGAGTTGCATAATGGGCATAAGACCGATTTACAGAACAAAGAAAGATTGGTAAGACCTTTTTTATCTATAAAGTTGAATGTTTATTTTAGCCATTTATATTCTAGGAGGTTGGAGGTGGTGCTCGGAGGATATTGTCCTTGAGGTTCCAAGGGAGCTTGAAATCACAGAAGCAGGAGCTTCCTCCATCCACAGCCAGAGAAACCAGGGTGGTCTAGAGGTGCAAGGGAGAACTAGTGTTCTTGTTTATACAGGAGCCCTGTGGTAACTAGGAAGCTGGTGCTTCCATCCATTGGAAAGGGAAGATCTTAGGAAGTTATGATTCCATCCAACAGCCTGAATATTCCTGTGGAGTTAAAGCTTCCTTCTAGTGGGGTGCTAGAGAACCAAAGAGTTGGAAGTTTCCAAACAAGTTGCAACTTGTAAAATGTGAGGTAGCAGCCTCACATTGGATGCTTGGTGCCCAATTGTAAATGATGCATGTGAACCTAAAAAGATCAGCCTATCATTTCAAGAAGAAGAGGTTTTCCCTTATGGGTTTCATGAAAATCGCCTCTGTACTTTATGTGACTGATGGTTCTACTTTTTCTTCATGTTGTATATTGTTGATGATCACTAGTGAAGATTAATATTTAAAAGGCATAAAATTGTTTATTCTTATAAACAACTGATTCACCTCAGCCACTAGTATTTCCAACACATCGATAGTGATTTTGCAGTTCCATTGATAGATAGAAAAGGTATCTGGGTATGTGTCAGTCTTGATCTGGAGTGATGGTATGGGCATCAAAGAAATGTTCCACAGACTTATCATCTTCACAAGGTAGAGTGATGTTTAAAATACCAAAATGCATAGTCAAGCTGTGTGGATGAGAAGGGTCTGAATGAATTGTTGCATGACCAAAAATGATGCAACCCAAATTGTATCTGACAATAAATCTGTCATCATTGCACACAAAGAATCACGCCTTTCATGTAAAATGAGTGGTATAATATTGATACAAGGCAGCATCATCACCAGAGCTTGTAACTCTGCTAAAGAGCTTTCTATCCATTTTGATCTAGCACCTAGACACATGAAGCCTTGAAAATGAACTCCGCTTAAAATTCATAAAAAGAAATATTGGGGTCTGTAAGCTGTAATGCACTGTTTACAACAATTTTGTTCTATATATTTTAGTTTGTTTTTCTCTGAAATGATCAAGAGGAGTATACAAAAAGTAATCATTTCTACCACTCCTTAAGGAAGAATTAGTGGCCATGTTGACTCTTCAAGACTCTAAGATTAGCCACTAATTACACTTCATTCATTATCTTAAATGGTGTACGTACTAACCTTTCACAAACTTAATAATCAACATCGCCTTGATTAAACCTTTAGAAAATCAAAGGGACATTTTGTTAGTGTTTAAATACCACATTTAAAATTGTAATTCAAGACATACAAGAGCTTGAAAACATTTTCGAATCGAATTGGTTATTCTGTGTTTGAGGTTCTTTCATGTATATATTTTATTTTACATTGAGTTGTAAACTCATTTTATTTCTTGATAAAAAAATTTCATAAACACAAGAATTATTTGGTTTACCACCAGAACCAGATCCCATACATTTATCTTCGGCATTTTTGCAATTGACAACTATAATTTCTTTGTTTTTGTATGCTAAGTATTTGCAATACCCAACCTTAATTTTATATATAAGCCGTATTTCGCATTTTAGAGTTTAATTGTTAAAGGGTGTGTGGAGTTCCTTACTTTCAAAAAAATCTGAACCTGAAATTGTGGGCTCCAAAGTTTGGTGTCTCCATTTCAAGTAAATCTAGCATTTGTTGTTTGTTTACTTTGCTTTGGTGCTGTCAAACTCTAACCCCAAACTCCACTCTGCCTCTCGGCCTATATCTTTTCACGCATTTTATGATTCGACAATCTTGGGGAGTTTGTTTTGGGTCGAACGTCAAAAACCTTTAACCCCATTGATCCCTGTTTGGCTCACACTCCAAAATTTTGAGCTTTGTTCAGATGTTTACTGGGTAAATTGATTTTTTTAATTATTTAAAAACATTTTTTCAAAATAAAACTTTATTAAAAACTTTTATTAAAAAAAAAAAAAAAAAAAAAATTAATTTCATTATTTTTATAATTTAAACTCAGACCTAATAATAACTAACCATATTTTGCATTTGGTACAACTAGATTTCTACTATTTTCTCAGGATTAAACCCATTGATTAGGCTTCCTGAGTATCCAAATATCACCATATCGAAATTATTACAACCATGGAAATTGTATTATGATAAAAATTAAGTCTCTACTCTTTTCTGTAATTAAACTGATTGATTAAGCGTCCAGAGTATCCAAATATCACAATATCAAAAATTATTACAGCCATAAACCAGGAAAATATAATATATTTTCTCATTAATGCTCCCCACTCCCACCCTCTTTTCCAGACATTCTCCCACCTTTGAAGTATTAATAGGAAAATATATTAGGGGCATTACAGGAAATATATTATATTTTCCTATTAATTCCCCGCCCCACTTCATATTATATTTTCTCCTATTAATTCCCCCTCCCATCTATAGAGGGTGGGAGGGAGGGCACACAGTAAAAACATAATATATTTTCCCTACTAATGCCCACCTCTCACTCTCTATATATTTTTCTCTATTAATGTCCCCCCACCTTTTATAGGGGGCATTATGCAAATATATTTTCCTTATTAATGCCCCCACCTCCTCTACAGAGGTGGAGTGCACACAGGAAAATATAACATATTTTAATTATTAATGCCTCTATGTGAGGGTGGTGGGGAGGCACATAGGAAAATATAATATGTATTTTCCTTATTATTGCCTCCCTCCCACTCTCTCTATGGGAGGGGAAATTCTCAATAGGAAAATATATCGATGATTGTGGATGCATACCAATAGAAATGCACATATTTTCCCACAACGCCTTAATATATTTTCCTTATTATGTTCTCCTCCCACCCCTGTGAGGGGAATTAAAAATGAAAAGGGAGGGAGGGGGGACTAACAGGAAAACATATTACATTTTCCCACACCATTATACTTTCTCATTAATCCTTCCCCTACTCTCCCCAAGAAAATAAATTTATATTTCCCACAACTTCCTCCATCCTCTATAGAGGGTGAATAGCAAAATATAATATATTTTCCTATTAACGCCACACCCTCCCACCCTCTATAGGGGGTGGGGCATTAATAGAAGAAATATATAATATATTTCTTCTATTAATGTTCTCATCTTCACTCCTTCGTACAGGTCATTTTCCTTATTATCTCCTCCACTTTTATTATATTTTCCTTATTAATGCCTCATTCCTCCAATCTTCTAATATATTTTCCTTCTGCTCATCTCCCACTCTCTATATTCTATTATTGTATTCTCCCCACCTCCTTAAGTAGAGGTGGGGATAAAATAAGGCAGGGAAAGAGCACAGAGGTATGTAAAGTACACAGGAAAACACATGATAATGCCTCCCAGAGGGAGGCAGGTGTGACTAATAGAAAATAACAGAGGTAGGCACACAGGAAAAACATAACAGAGGTGCATGTAAGCACAAAAGAGAAAACATAATAGAGGGTGGGAGGGGGGCAATAACAGAAAACATTCCCCATTAACACTTCTTCATAAGGGTGGTGGAGGGGTAAATTACTTCAGGAAAATATTATATTTTCCTATTAATGGCCACTTCATCTGTGGGTAGAGGGGGGGTGGGCTTATCATAGGAAAATATTATATTTTCCTATTAATGCCTCCCACCTTCCTCACCTAGGAGGGTGGGAGGGTGGGGGCTTAATAGGAAAATATAATATATTTTCCTATTAATGCCCCCAAATATTATATTTTCCTATTAATTCCCCCAATAGAGGGTGGGAGGGGCATTAATAGAAAATATATTATATTTTATTAATGTTTCCTCACCTCCCACCCTCTATAGAGGGTGGGAGGGGGGTGACAGGTTGATATTGAGATTTTTCCTGGGTATGAATGCCCCACCTTCCTCCCAAATTTCTAAGTTATGGAGAGGGTGGGGGATTATGTAAATATAATATTTGTCGTTCTCCTGCCCTCTGGCAGAGGGTGGAGGGAGGGCTAATAGGAAAATATATTATATCTTCCTATTAAGTTTTCCTTCTCTCCCACCTCTAAGTAACCGGTGTGGGAGGGGAGGGCATTAATAGGGAAAATATAAGCCATTTTCCCATTAATGTCATCAGCCTCCCACCTCTATAGAGGGTGGGAGGAGGGGCACAGTAGGAAAATATACATATTTTTTATTAATGCCTCTCAGCCTCACCAGTAGGTGAGAGGGTATGACATTAGGGAAGAGGCCATATTTTCCTATTAATGCCTCTCTCCTAGAGTTAAAGTGCAATAATAGGAAAATATGAATATATTTCCTTTTCCTATTAATTTCTTCCTCCCAAATTCTTCTATAGAGGTGGGAGGGGAGCCAATAGAAAAATATATTATATTTCTATTATTCTTTTAAAAGTTCCCACCCTCTATAGAGGGTGGGAGGAGTAGAATAATGAAAAATACATTATATTTATATGTTTCTCTGGTAGAGGGGGGCAGAGGGTGGGAGGGCAGGTACAATAGGAAAAATATAATATATCTATTCTCCCACCTTTCTGCTATGAGGGTGAGGGGCCATTAGGAAATAATATAATACATTTTCCATTGATGTTTTCTCCTACCCCTCTTACAGAGGGTGGGAGGGAATTAATAGAAAGATATTTTCTATTAATTCTCCTACCCCTGGTAGAGGATTATAGAGGCATTAGGAAAATATAATATACTTTTCCTGTATTACTGCGCCTATTCTCCCACCTCCTCTCATAGAGGTGGAGGGAGGGGAATTATTAGAATATATTGAGATTTTCCACAATGTTTCTCAGCTTCTCTCCTACCCTCATAGAGAGACAGAGGGATGGGGAGGCACACAGAAAAATATAATATATTTTCCTTATTACGATTCTCCAACACCATAGAGGTGGGAGGCATTAATAGGAAATTCTCCCACCCTCAGGGAGGCAATGCACACAGAAAAAAATATACATACTTATTACTTTGCCTCCCACCTCTGGGAGGGCTGGAGGCATTAGAAATCTCCCACCCTCTTACAGAGGCAGGGCGGAGCATTAGAATATATTACATTTCCTTTCTCTATATTAATGCCCTCCTCTCCTTACCCTCTTACAGAGGGTTGGATGGGGGCTGCTACTAACAGGAAAACAGGTTACAGGCCTTTTCTTATCAATGCCCACCTCTCCCACCCCCATAGAGGAAGACAGGAACATATTACATTTTCTCCTCATAATGCCCTCCCACCTCTGAGGGAAGCTAGCAGGAAAACATAACACATTTTCCATACTTCTCCTCCCACCTCTCATGCAGAGGGAGAAATATATTTACATTTTCTTATTAATGTTCTCTCCCACCTCCCACAGAGGTGGAGGAGGGGGGGCCATGGGAAAATATATTATATACTTTCTCTATTAATGCCTCAGCCTCCCACCCTCCACAGAGGGTGGGAGGGGGAAGCACGGAAACATAATACATTTCTTTTCATTACTCCCCTCAGGAAAGGGTACTAATAGAAAATACATTTTATTTTCCCATTAATGCTCCTCCCAATTTCTCTTATTATATTTCTCCTATTTCCCTCCCACACTTTGTAGAGTGGCTATATAGGGTGAGGGGCAAATGAAAATATAATAATATATTTCCTTTCTCTATTAATGTTTCTCTCCTACCCTCAGCCATGAGGTGGGAGGAGGGGCCTTACTAGAAAATATAATACATTTTCCTGAGTTAATTCTCTCCCACCTCATAAAGGGTGAGGGAGGGATTAATAGGGATATTATATTTTCCTCATATTAACTCTCCTACCCCATAGAGGGTGGGAGGGTGGGGACAGGGATGGCTCTCTGATACCTTCCTCCTGCCTCCTCCCAGAGGCGGGGAGGGGCTTAATGAGGAATATATTGGTCTTCCTCTCCACTCCTAGAGGTGGAAGAGGGATTAATAGAAAATATATATTTTCTCTCATTATCGCCTCCCACCCCCACATACACACAGAAAAACATAACAGAGGTGGAGGCATTAACAGGTACTACAAGCCTTGACTCAGCTTAGATCCAAGTTGTCATATCCCACCTTCAATGAACATCTCTTTTCCATTTTGCTCATCTTTCAAGTGAAGATAGTTCAATTCCTTTGTCCAAGAATTTCATTTCCATACCATTGCACTAATGCTTCTTTTTCTCCCATTTTTCCTCAAAAGGTGGAAGATGGCATCATCTAAGGAATCAATCCAAGTAGCAGCATTAATTTCTGTTCAGAAATCCTTGACAACCAGATTTCACTTCTACTTTGAGGCCACTCAGCTGGGAGCTCTTAATGAATTCAACATCGGTGGAGTATAATGGTGAAGACCACCATGCTGGTCAGACTCACACACTTGGGTTGTTAAGCGAGCAATCTGTGAAGCATATCTATCAGAAAGCTAAAACTGTCTGGGAGTCAGGGTAGACATTTTGGATTGTAGGGTGGACCTCTGTTTAAGAAGAGAAGTGAGGTCTAAATAGGGAGTCATCATTTTTATGTCTAAGAAGTTTAATGTTTCCTCGATCTGAGAGGAGTCAGAATCATTTTCATAGATTTGGTTGTCTAGAGTGTCATCAGAAGAGTAATCACTATCCTCAGTGAGGGACAAGTATTCACTATCTGAACGATTATCAACTAATTCCCATTCAAAAGGATCATAACCAGATTGAAAAAGATCCATAATCTTTTGGTCTCCGAACGGGAATTAGACTGACACAGAGGACACCTGGACAAGCATGTGCTTTTATGAATAAAAGGTGAAGACTCATGAAAGATTATGCTCCCACGCTGAAGAAGGCTTTCAGATTGACTCATATTTCCTCAAGAATCTTCTGGTGGAGTTTATATGTTTTATAATGTTTCTTCCGGGAGAATTACATTCAACAGTCACATCCTTTTAGCAAGAATTCTTTTATTTTCTTCTTCTTGTTACAACCAAAACTATGTGTTTCTGGAAGTACATCACAAACGGATGAATCAAACCCAATTGTTTTCACAGACTTATTCATATTCTTAACAAGACATTCTTTCTTTGTAGAGAAGTAACATTTTCTCTTGCAACTAAATTTCAGATAGTCAGACATATCTATATCTAAATCCATCAAGTCTTCTCTGAATCAGACGTGCACTTTTCCAGGCATAGCATATAAGTATTTTCGAAGATATGCTATATTATCTGGATCTGGTACCTTGTATAAAAGATATTGCATGGTACAGAAGAATTTAGGAATCTGAGAGATATGGCAGAGATGTTGATTCATGTATAAATCTGCATAATGATTTGTATCTAATCAATATATCCATAAAATTATGAATAACAAATGCCTTAACAAGCTCATCAATTAGTCTATCATGGTTCAATATTCAAAGCTTGCTTTTGGGAGTAACTCTTTCCCACCATATTCCTAGATTTCCAGTAAATCCCCATGTTAGTCTGAGAGCCAAATGACTCCAAGACACTTTATCTTAAAAAGAATTTTTTTGGGTTTTAGCCCAAGCCTCCCATCTTTGTATGATTTGCATTATTCAAATTTTCATCTTGCAATTAAGATCCTGAGATAGTGCAATCTCTACAGAGGTAGATAGTGTAGGATGATCTGGGTCCTGAGGAGCTTTTTTAGATGTACCATACTTTGCATTACACCATTTTCCCAAGCAGATTGATATGATGGTCATGTTGAAGGTTCATCATCAGAAGGATTTTGTGCTTGAGAAGGGTCAATACTAGAAGAACTTCCTTCGTCTACAACCATATGTCTTCGTTTTGTATCGACTACTATGTCATGAAATCTCTAATCTCAAGCGCACTACCAATGAAAGTGTGGTGGTTGGTCCCAACAATGTTTCTCCCCTCACTCTTGGTTTTGCTAAACTTACAGCAGTAGAAGAATGGTCTGTAGATTATGAGCCTATTTCTTCCCAGATCTCACCACCTATGCCTCGAGAACTTAAAATTGAGACTAATTCTTTGGGAAAGAATGTTCTCATAATAGGAAGATCTCAGAGTACTAGAATACAAGATCTGGATAGACAAATGTCTAATTTATCTACTAGTACCTCTGAGTCTGCTCAGAGACAATCATCTGCAATGCATTCATTTTCTGCTTCTAATAGAAAGAATCCTGTAGATAAACCCATTCCTGGTAATTCCAAATTAGATGATCATTTACTAACACATCAAAAAGGTTCTGAGAATTGTTGCCATCAGAGAAGAAAATTCCCAAAGATAAGAACCTCTCTTCGACTCTTCCCAGAATACCTAATTGTCTCTATTATCCATCTGCCTAAAAACCTCTCTAACTTATCTTCCAACAAGAACATCGACAGTCATCCTAACTGCCATGAATGTGAAAGTCTAGCATCCCCATGATAAAATGATGAATGCCCCTACAAGAAGTGGTAGGGATAAAGATCTAACTCACTACATGTAAATCTAGGACTGAAACTGTCTCAGTTTTAAAATGATGGCTGGTAGTAGATCTAGGACTTCATAAAGCATAGGAAAAGGTATGTTGACCCCTCCTCAAGATATTTGTGACTGGAACCATGCACGATTGACCATTTTGTCTTGCCTAACATAGATGATGATGAAGAAGATGTTATACAAACCAAGATTCATATGAACGGTTTGTACGCTGAGGATTTGATGAATTTGAGAATCTAACTAAGAACAATCTCAGAAGTCCCAAACTATGAAGATTCTTTAAAAACTAGAATTCACCAAACTCACTGTTTGATATAAAGATTCTTTGAGGAAGAAACAGCCTCTTTCTCCGCCTAATCAACTTGAAGGAGATGTCTTCTTTCAGTTGGTTCTTCTACTCCAAAGAAGAACAAAACAACTAACTCTCAAACAGCTAGCCACTGAAGTGCCTAATCCTACTTTAGCAAGAATTGCTGAAATTCTGGAAATTGTTGTAAACAAAATAGAGTTAGTTAAAGGTCAATCTTATGATCTAGAAGCTGAAATAAAGAATGATTCCTATAGCAGAATTGTTCTAGTTCCTTGTCTTAAAGTTATTGGTGGAGATGAAGGAAGTTCTGCTAATATTGAAGGTTATTGGACTGATAAGTTCTGAAGGTTTTTGGAGCAGATGGATAATGAGACAAGCTTCCAAGATTTTACGAGGGAACTGTAAGAGGGTTCTGTAATCGAATTTTCTTCTTCATGCGAATAACAATCTTCAACCTCTCCGATGAGTTAATAAATTATCATCTAGTTTAGAATTACCAGGAATGGGTTTATATACATGATTCTTTCTATCAGAAGCAGAAAATGAATGCATTGCAGATGATTGTCTCTGAGCAGACTCAGAGGTACTAGTAGATAAATTAGACATTTGTCTACCCAGATCTTGTATTCGAGTACTCTATGATCTTCCTATTTTGAGAACATTCTTTCCCAAAGAATTAGTCTCAATTTTAAGTTCTCGAGGCATAGGTGGTGAGATCTGGGAAGAATTAGGCTCATAATCTACAAAACATTCTTCTACTGCAGTAAGATTAGCAAAACCAAGAGTCAGGGGCAAAACATTGCCAGGACCAACCACCAATGCCATTGGTAGTAGCTTTTAAGATTAGGATTTGTGTTAGCTGGCAGAAGATGAAGACAGATGGCTGTAGAGATTTAAGGAAGTTCGCTAATATTGACCTCTTCTCTGCTAATAAAAGTCTTCCTGAGTAATGAACCTTCAACAGACCATCATCTAATCTGCTTGGGAAAATGGTGTAATGCAAAGTATGGTACATCTAAAAAAGCTCCTCATGACCCAGATCATCCTACACTATCTACCTCTAACATAGAGAGTGCACCTATCTCAGATCTTAATTGCAAGAAGAAAACTGAGATAATGCAAATCATACAAAGATGGCAGGCTTGGGCGAAAACCCAAAAAATGCTTTTTAAAAATAAAGTGTCTTGGAGTGATTTGGCTCTCAGACTAACATGGGGATTTACTGGAAATCTAGGAATATGGTGGGAAAGAGTTACTCCCAAAAGAAATCTTAGAATATTGAACCATGATAGACCAATTGATGAGCTTGTTAAAGCTGTTATTCATGAATTTTATGGAGATATTAAATTAGATACAAATCATTTTGCGGATTTGTACATGAATCAACAACTCTGCCATATCTCTCAGCTTCCTAAATTCTTCTATACCATGCAAGATATTTTGTACAAGGTACTAGACCCAGAGAATATAGCTTATCTCATAAAATACTTATCTTCTATGCCCAGTAAAGTACCTGATCTGGTTAGAGAAAGACTTGATGATTTAGATATAGATATATCTGAACTATCTCTAGTTAGCTTGCAAGAGAAAATAGTTACTGCTCTGCAAAAATAATGTCTTCGTAAGAAGATGAATAAGTCTATGAAGAAACAATTGGGTTTTGACTCATCTATTTGTGATGTCTTCACAGAAACTGCTAGTTTTGGTTGTAACAAGAAGAAGAAAATAAAGAATTCTTGTAAAAAA